>JAYJMB010081428.1:0-21823 GCA_036873735.1 Pouteria campechiana
TGTCTACAAAGAGCTGATCTAATTGTATTAGTGTCTGTAACACTCTCTCTCTCTCTCTCTCTCTCTCTCTCTCTCTCCTCCTCCTCCTCCTCCTCCTAGGCATCCTTTGTTTTTTTCTCTGATCCAAAACTTCTTCTCAACCTTCTCAGGTATCATTTGGTTCATTGGTGGGTTTTTTGCCATACCGAAATCTTGGAGCAAGGTGGAAATTTTTAGCTTTTGAATCATGGCTGAGAAAAAAAGGCCTGGACCCATCCCTATACAGGCAGAATTTAGGCATCTTGGGTAATTACAAAATGCAGAACAGGAACCTTGTACTGGATTCAGATCAAAATTTAGAGGCAGTTCAGCAACTTGGAGACAAACCTGCAGCAGATACAAAATTCGGAGATCTTCTAGATGCATATGACCAAGAAAAGACAAAATTCTTGTCCTCGTTTGTTGGTCAGGTTTGTAGAACATGGTAGATTTTGGTCTATCTGTCACTCAATCTGTGAAATGCACACCATTTTGTGCACTCCACGTGTCCTTGTTTTTCTCATTTAGCATATAATGGCTATTCTATTGCTGAAAGCACAAACCATTTCTCCAAGAAACATGTGAAAATGTTAATTTTCCTTTTTGAATCATTGGCATTTGTTACTCATGTTTTCCTTCATTTTGCAGAGAATCAATGCATGTGTGATACTGGCAGATAGGAACTCTAGAAAGCTACTGTTCTCTGCTAGGCCGAAAGAAAAGGAAGACATAACTGAGAAGAAGAGAAGCCTTATGGTAATATATTAATATATCCTTATTCCACAATCAACTATTGATGCAGTACACACTTTCTCTGAACTTGAAATTGGTTTTGGTTTGTAAATTCAATTTGGTCAGTTCGTTATGTAGAGGATTCTATGTGGTTGTCATCTTCGTAATCATTATCATAACTTAGCTCAACTAATTGAGTCCACACCAAAGCTAGTTGACTCACCCAAATTTGGACAATATTCTGACAGACTCTGGAAATGCATGGTAACTCCTTTTATAACAAATAACTCTTTAGGGGCAAGAATTTCTCTTAATTATCTGCCATTTGGGGTATGCCTAGCTGGACTTTAGTGTCGAGATGACCTGGGTATGAAAATCAGGCCAATAAACTCAATGGGAAGACCAGCATTCAATGGAATGAGGGCTCTTAGAAATTTTCTTTGAGCTGCATTTTTCCCCACCCATGTGGCTTACCTGCTGAGCCAAGAAGCCCAGATCTTATGCCAAAATTTGCACTTTCTGTGGCCAGCCTGAATCTTAGCTTGATTTCTAGTTGTTGCTTGGGAACTTACTGCTGCAAGTAGAAGTTTTTGAAATCTCACAATGCTTTGGAATCATTTAAATACTTGGAATTGTTGGGATTATCACAACAGAAAATGGTTATTGGATCTTACAAAGTTTTGTTTTGCAGGCCAAACTTAGCATTGGGGATGTGGTGAAATGTCGCATCAAGAAGATTAAATATTTTGGCATATTTGTTGAGGTAACATGGGTTTATGATGTGTGTATTTCTTGACAGATGTTTCTTCAAAAGCTTTTGGTACGTTGTATTTTGACAAAAATAGGTCTTTGAAAGGTTGAGGGAGTGCCAGCACTGATTCATCAGACAGAAGTGTCATGGGATGCAACATTGGACCCGTCAACGTATTTCAAGATTGGCCAGGTTTGTACTAGGAGACTATTTTGGCATATTTTTCATTGCGTAATGCAATTTGAATCATGAGACATTGGTCACCACATGTACAATTTATTGGTTGATCAATGCTTTATCCAGAATTGCCTCTTAAGTGGGGGGCAAAGGTCATTATTTACAACCATTCTGATTTTTCTCTCCTCTAAAAATGGTTGTTATTGTCAGATCATTGAGGCAAAAGTTCACCAACTGGATTTTGCACTTGAACGGATTACCTTGTCGCTCAAGGAAATAACGGTAAACTGTATTCTTGGTCCATTGTTTCCTTAAACACTGGTTTGTATCATAGTGGAAAGGTGACTGATTGTAGTTCTTATTATTTATGCAGCCAGACCCTATTGTTGAGGCGCTGGAATCTCTGGAATCTGTCCTCAGTGATTATAATGCCTTGGATGGGAGCAGGGGAGCAGAGCAGGCTGATGTTGAGGTTTTATTGAACTTTGACTTGTGATTTGGATAACACAAACTCTTAAAGGCATGTGATGTTAGTTTGGTTGCAGCTAGTGTTATGATATTTGATGCAACCAATTGCAACTTTAGGAGAATAGACTTACTTTTCAGCTATTTTTGGTGATGATATTGTCTGACTGACCAAACATGGATCTATTCCCTTGCTGTAACTGCCTGACCTTTATGAAACAGGGGCTGTGCCTCAGGCATAGGTCATTCAGGGTGTAATAATTTTTCTCATGTATAAAGTACAAACTATTAAAATTTTTCTCAAATACAGCTATCTACTTTTGTGATTCTAGAGGCTTCAAGTTGTAAAAAGAAGGATAGAGAATAGGAAAAAAAAATGAACACAGCAAATTTTCTTATGGTTTAATGACACTTACAAACTAATTCACTGTCCATGAAAAGTGAAAACAAAAATGATCATTACCATTGTCAAAGCCTTATATGACTCATGTTGAGAGGTAGAAAAAATACTACAAAAATATTTTGAAGTTTCTCCATTTGTTTGGTTTTGGATGAGTTTACTGTTTTTCAGCCTATATTTATAACTCTATATTATCTTCATGAAAAAATAGAAGCTGTTTAATTTGTTGAGCATTTCATGTTTATTTATTTTTCCATATTTCAATAGCTGACATTTAGTTTTTGGACCTAAAATTGGCAGTGGCCTGATGTAGAATCACTTATCCAAGAATTGAAGAAAATTGAAGGCGTTGATTGCGTTTCAAAGGGTCGGTTTTTCCTGAGTCCTGGTTTAGCTCCAACCTTTCAGGTATGCAAGTGCTTGTTGTTTGTTCTACAAGTTACTGATGTCAAACCTCTCAACAAAATATTTAATTTTATGTCACACTCTCAATATTTGTAGGTTTATATGGCTTCGGTATTAGACAATCAGTACAAGCTACTTGCTCGATCTGGCAACAAAGTGCAAGAAGTAGGAAATCTCTTTCTCTCTCTCTCTCTCTCTCTCTCTCTCTCTGTATCTCACTTTGTAATTAATTCAGGAATTCAAATTGAAAATTTCCTTTGTGCATGCCAGTTTAAACTAAGAAAAAGAAGGTTCTGATCACAAGCTATTGTTACAGGTGATTGTGCAAGCTTCTTTGGATAAAGAAGAGATGAAAGCAGCAATCTTAACATGTACAAATCGGGTTAAGTAAGCAATTTTATTAGTTTCTATTGATTGATTACTGTAAATTCCTATAAAATCTTGTTCCCTTTTGTTTAGGATATAATATTTTGACAATAATGTTTTAGCAAGCATTAGAGAAATATGATCACCTTTTGTACTTCAGTCTTGATCCAACACCATGTTTCGATGGTCCCAGGGGTTCAGTGACCATACCAATATAATAGCATTCTTTGCATTCGATTCATATCTAGTCATTTGAATCTGGACCTTGCTTTTATGATCTCTTTTAACATTACCATTGCCAAGTGTCTTGTTAAGTGATGTTGATACCATGACTTGTTGCGTGTTGTGGAGAAAATTCAATCTGTGTTATTTGTCCTTTGGATGCTTCCCAATTCTAGCTCTGCATGATCTCAGCATCTTTCATCCATGGCTCTGCCCAGTGAAACTCCAATTTCACTTTTGTTCAAGTGGGTTCCATTATTTAGCTGTAATCCTATTTTTCTAGCGTGCTCGGAAAGCCTGAGGGCATGGGGGCCAAATGATTGTTGATGCTGCTGTAGAGGCTCAACTCCAAAGCTGGCATGCGAGCCAGCCAGCCACTGGATTTCCTTTGCAATCTCAAAAGGTGAGATCTCCATGTAACTCATGTGAACCTCTAAGTCAATCAAGTAGATTGCTGTGGGTGCCCAACTACTACATCTTGAACCCTACCCTTCTACAGGATGCGTGTTTTGACTATACACTGCAAATTTATTATTATTATTATTGTTAATCTTTTTTTAATCATTAATTTCATCCTTTTAAATATTTAACCCTACATATTCTCTATTGTTAATCATTTATCTTTTTTTTTTTTTTTTTTATCATTCCACCTTTTCAAAATACGCGCTCACTAAATTCCATTTATCATGTAATTTCATCTCTTCCCCAAGTGGCATTTGCAAATATACATATGCCTTCTACCAACAATTGTAAAGAATTTATATTTTTAAAATATTAGAAAATTATACCTATACATTTTAGAAAAAAGATTAAAATTATACAGAATTTTTTAGTGACTGTTATGATAGTCTAAAACAGATGTTCAACGTTTTCTATATTTTCTAAATCACACATCATGATGGTCGCTAATAGAATTATTCTAACTGCAAATTCGCAGGTATATTTGTTAATATTTTAAAAGTATAGGCATATCTGTAAATATAGGTATAACGGGTAGGCATGTTTACACGATGCCCCTTTCCGTAGTATATTCACCATGAATGTTATCTTCTATTGCACTATAAGTCAATTTGAAGTTGGTAGATATTAAGTTACCAAGTCTTACAATCCTTTGTTTTCAATTCTTTATTATTTTCAATTACTATTTCTATCTTTTTAAACATTTAACTTATTTGTTAATCATTTGTCTTTACTTATTTATTTTTCATCATTCATTCCTCCGTTTTTTAAATACAAAACCAAGCATATTTATTATACAAATTCGTCTTTTGGGGCTGAAATTGAAATATTAGGCTCTAGGCTCTCAGGGGGTTAGCGTTGCGCATTGCAAAGTTTCGATAAGCGTGCATGCTGAATTTGTGCACTTTTAAGTTAGCCTAAACCGTACATAATAAGATGGTATGTAATGTGCTGCAGTGGTATGCCTAACAAAATAAATATTACCAATTTCATTTTCATTCTACTGTTCCCGACCGTTGGATAATTCAAAATAATGTCACATCAGTCCCCTTCCTGCTCGTACGCGTCTGTATGCTCGGTCGCCTGCAGGTGCGCCGCTTGCCTATGGAGCCTGGACCATTGCCACGGCAGAGTATTAAATAAGCCAGCCAGAGTATGCGTCCAAGAAGAGTACATCTATTTCGGATCGGCAACCGCGATGTGCGGAGCCAGCCTACTAAGGGCCAAGACGCGTGGGATGATGAGATCGACTAACGAAGAGCATGGATCGTCCACGCGTGCACGTGCATGGGGAGCGAATCCGAATGGGACCCACGAATGCCCATGTTGCAACTTGTTAGACCGAAAGCGAACCCAAACAAAAGAATCACGCTTTCCGTTCAAGCATTGCCCAATGCTGACTAACGGCTTACCTTTTTCCAACGCCACTACTTTTATCCTAATGGTTTTATTTTGGTTTTTTTTTTTAATTTTCATTATATCTTTTTATCTTTTAATTTAAAAATATTTTATAATTTATTTTTATTCATTTTATTATCAATCCTTACTCATACTTACTATATTTTTCTTTATTTTCCTTTATTTTTTTCAGATTTTACCTCTTCGGATTGCATTTCATAAAAGGTAAAAATGTTGATTGAAATGCAATTCTCTATGGTTCATCATATTAACTTATTATTATTGTCTGTATTTTTTCATTATTATCATTCATTTGTTTCATCTTATTTATTTTATAATTAACATTGTTTCCTATCTAACTCACTTACCATAACCACCATATTTTTTCAGCATTACCTATATTTTTTATTATTATATCCTATCTCTTTTATATTTATTATTTTTACTGTTGAAATTATTTCTTGTCGTAATAGCCCACCATAACAATGTTACTTTTTCTTTACTTCATCTAAAGTCATTTTACTACTAAGACAGTTTTCAATCTTCTTAGATCTTCATCTACACTTCAGCACGCGTTATAGCATTGATATCACCGAAAGCAAAGAATATTAATCGGATAAAATGACTAATGTATTGAGAGTTCATCATTTTGTTTTTCAATTAAAATTATATAATTTTTTATTTGATTAAAAATTATCTATTTGTTTGTTTTGAATATTGGGGGTGTGAACGGTTTGGATGATTAAAATATGCCCAGCACTGTGGGAAATGGCGATGTAGGAGTTATTACAATGTTTGCCCCGCAGAGCACGGAATAATATAAAGAGCGTCCCTCTCTTCTCCTCTCCCTCAGTGATTGTGCTTCCTTGTCTTGCAGTGCAAGTGCCACCTCTCTCCTCTTACGCATTCCAACCAACCCAACATCCCTACACTCTCTCTCTCTCTCTCTCTCTCTCTCTCTCTCTCTCTCTCTCTCTCTCTCTCTGACGTTTCTACAAACAGCTCGTGGTTGCAGAAATCTCCGCCAGTGAAAGATGAGCACAGGGACCAGCACGTTCGTCATCAGATGGGTCAATTTCCTCACAATGGTAGTGTCTCTTCCTCCTCCTTCATTTTCATAGTTTTCGAGCGTTGCAGTCCTTTCAAGTCTTTTCCGTCCGCCGTTTGTTGTTTTGTCGTCGTCGTCATCTTTTATTCCCTTTTCTTTTTAGTAACGTTCGTTTTCTCTTGTGGGGTTTGCGTCTTTCTTGGTAGCCCTTTTTGGCATTTGGACCTTCTTTGTTCTTTTGTTAGTTGATTGCTCCAGACCCATTTTTCTGTTTTCTATTTAATAATTCAAAACTGTTTATAATGTGATGTTTTTCACAAGACGAATATGCTTTTATTTTCAGCTTCTTTCCCTTGTTGTTCTAGCATTTGTTTGAATTCATTTCCCACTGGAATTGCTTGATACTCTGGTAAAGTCTGGTGTTTGACATGCAAAACCTTAGAAATAATGTGCTATCTTAAATTAATCCTCCATCTTTCAGTATCCATTGAACATGCCTGTAACCTTTTGCTCAAAAGCTTAGAAATGATGCATTATGCGGAGTTTGTGCCATTGACTGCTTTCTGTTTCAACTTGTTATTGAAATGTATGCTGATGAGAGAGCTAAAAATCAAAACAGAATATGTTTTGGGTTATGGCCCGGGCCAAATTGCGGCTTCTTTTTGGATGGAGCTTATAGGCCAAGAATTTTAGTTAGTTTTGGCCCTCCAATCATTCGAATAGCTTGGATTAATGATCTAGCAATCCTTTTACCTCTTTTGGAAAAAGGGGGCATAGGGTATAGAAGGTATCTCAGGAAGTGACCCCCTGTTGTCACATGCTGGAATTAAAAGCAAACCTTTGCAAAAAAACAGAGGAGCCAAAAACAAAGCGACAGCTTGGAAACACTGTAGATTGAATGTCCAGATGGTCATCATTTGAATGGGAACCAATTGCGCAGTTAGGATTCGTTTGCTGATTGACCCCACCTGTGTTCCATCTGGTCCCTGCAATGCAGACACGGTAATTCATTGGGTGCAATTTAGGTCAAGACTCATCCACTCACAGTTTCATGTCTGCACTGAGTGCTAAACAATGAATGATTTAATGCATCAAATAAATGGTAGCAAACAAATGTTGTTGATCAACAAGGATGCTTGTAAGTTTGTATTCTTCCTCTTTGTACACAAGTTGAGCAGGTTCCTCCTATGTGGTTTTGCAGCTGGTAGCTGTAGCTGTAATTTGCTTTGGGGTGTGGATGAGCACTCACCATGATGGTTGCCGAAAGTCCCTAACCCTTCCGGTAGTGGGTCTCGGAGCCTTTATTCTTCTCATGTATGTTCACTGTCTTCTTTGATTTTCCACCAACGTTTGTTTTCTGTAATCAATTTTGAATGGAATTGACGTTTTCTGTAATTTTCAGATCATTGATTGGGTTTCTCGGAGCACTGAAGAATGTTGCCATATTGTTGTGGATTGTATCCTTGATGATTTAATTTTTTAACTTCTGAGGTCTTAATATTTGTGGATTTCAGAGATATTTTGGGTGGCCTTGAACTCATCTTACAGTATCTGGTGATGCTCTGTTTGATCTTGATTGCCATTCTAGTGTTTACCGTGTTAGCGTAAGTATGACCTTTGACCTTTTGTTTCATTTTACTTTGGAAGATCTTACGCAGTTGTGGTGGATTTGGTGATTATTTTATTGGTTGAATAGAATCATCTGATTTCCTCATGCTATTAGTATGTCCATGCTTTGTCTTAGTAAACTTATATTTTTATAACATGCCCTGTTTGGTAATGAGGAAAAGAGGTTGGGAAAGTTTTCTACCCATTTCCATCCCTTTTTCTACACCTTTTGATGTGCTTTGACATGTTAGCAACCTAAACCGTACTTTTCCTCATTATTTCTTTTTCTCACCTCTTTTAAAATATTCAGTCATCCTTAGATACTATTAGTTTGTTGCTGGTGAAAAATATTGTAAACATAAGAACAAGATCTTTGTCGAATTTTGATATACCTATGAAAGTTGGATGATTGGTCAGGGTGTTGTAGAAGGTCGTATGCAACAGTGCCAACCTGTATCAATTTGAGAAGGAAATGGTTTGATTGGCTTATGTTGCCGATATAGATGTAGCATGCATTGTTCAATTATTACCCCTTTGCTCAGCCAAATGGTTACAAACTTAGAATGGACAATGTTGGTCTCTAGCTGCAGCCAAGATGGTTCAGATCGGTAGTATGTTTGTGTTGGAAATGATGGTTCACAGTTCAGATCTTGACACGGTTGTTTTCCTTTAGAAGGGACACGTTTTCGCTGGGACCGGTAAATTCTAGATGCCAGGCATCATTATGCATTCCAAATTTCTTGGATTTATTTTCAACATTTGGTTTCATTGCCATTTCTTGGGTGGTCAGAATCATCTGAAGGGAAGAAATGTTGTGGCCCTTATCCATTAGGCATGACCCCAATGTCTTAGGGTCCTGAAAACTGAGCCAACTTGCAGTGTTGCTGGGCTGAAAAAAAAAATGCAGACTTTATTTATTATGTTGAACAATACTTGAGTTATAACATGTAAGTTTGCATTATAAAATCTCGTGCTGACGTGCTCCCATCTCATGTTTGTAGGTTCATTGTTACAAATAATGGTTCTGGTCACATGGCTCCTGGACTAAAGTAAGACTGCAATTCATTGCTCCCTTCTTTCTGTTCTACTACAATAGGATAATTTTGAAATCATGGAGAGTACAAAGGAATCATATAAATAAATTGTGTGTACATTCTGATGGTTAGGTGCATTTATGAAATATGTACGGGCATATATTATGTATATATGTATGGCCAATCATATTAGTGATTTATAAAAGGAGAGGAAAAGAAGGGGTTGTCATTCAATGAGGTGGACTCCACTGAAGTCTGGTCTATTGTTTTGAGTTCAGTATGAATTTTTTTTTTAATGAGATCCAAGCCAACCATCATCCTTAGAACTGTCTATTTAATTAAAAACCCTAAAGATTACCTTGATACAAGACTCAAGTGAACCACAAAAGGAATCATTTGAGAATGAATATTAATCCATTAAAATTTACTCCTCTTGTATGGGGCCCATGAGCATATAATTAAACATATATATTTCCCAAGGCGTTCCTCTCATATGGATGAATGGTTCAAGAAAATTTTACAGCATTTTGGTATTTGTGTTAATGTCCCAGTGATTTTCATACTGTTCATGTGGTTGTATACATTTTCAAATGGTGTAGTCTATATAGGCATTGATTTAAGGGTGTGTTTGGTTGGGCTTAATAGAGTGTGTGGAGGGACTCCAAACCCTATTACGCCTTCTGTTACACTAAACCCTTTCTCAATCCCAATAGGGTGTGTATTGACTACATGTTATATCTGTATTGACTACATGTTATATCTGTTTCTTTTCAATCATTATTTCTACTTTTCAATCAATTACTTTATGTATTCCTTACTTTTGCATCATTTACCCCCTTCTTTTCAATCATTCCATTACCTTTTTAAATGCACGCTCTATTGTACACTATTAATTGTTTTATTTTATCTTTTCTATAATATACTATTCATTACACCAAAGGCTGAAATACACAGCCTTTTACCCCCAAAATGAACCTTAAATGATTTTGAACATATTAATTAAATAGATGGTGCTAAGTTTAATGGTTATCTTAGATATCATGAAAACATCATGGTGTATCCAAAACAAAAAGGCTCCCCCAAAATTTCAGTTGAGTCCATCTTATTGAATGAAAACCTAAAAAGGAGTAGGCTGAAGGGACAAACCTTTTGTTTTTTTTCTTTGTCACACATCATGGTGATGAGGCATGATGACATCTATAATGTAGTTGACTTGATGGATAAATCTTCTCTTGATGCCGTCAATTTCCAAATAAACATCATGCTAATAGAGCAATAGTGATTTTAATGAAGTGGAATCATGACCATCCCAAAGGAAGCCAGGATTAAAGTACATCCAGTACTTGCAACTCCAGCCGAAGCATCCTCATTCACCAAATAAATGGTAAAATTAGGTGTTCTTCATTTGCGTTTTTATCCTTGTTCTTAGGTACAAGGAGTACCAACTCAAAGATTATAGTTCATGGTTTTTGAAACAGGTAAGCTGTCTTCACTATCTTGAATAATCCATTTTTATTTTATTTTTTATGTCTATAATACATGGATCTGTAGTTTGTATTACTATGATGGAAGGATCATTTATATAGTTTTTCCATTATTTTTTTAATTGTTTCAGCTGAACAACACACGGAACTGGGAACACTTGAAGAGATGCCTAGTGAAATCTGAAGATTGCAACAACTTGCACAAGAAATATAGGGTTAGATATCTTTTCATTCATTTGGCTTGTTAGTAAGGCATGCTTGGAGTCGGTGCTGAATGATGCAATTCCAAATCCTGCACATCTGAGAATTGTGTGGCAATGCCGTCTGTCATGTCCACGGAAATATAATTTCAATATAATTTCAGTCTGAAATGCTATATCTGCTGCATCTTTGCTCATCTGAAACCAGATGAGAAGTTAAAAATGATTTATGTACCTCATGCCTGTTTCATTCCACTTGTGGATCCAGTTCTCTGTGAAAGAAGGCTTCAGAACATGCCTGATATCACAACTTTGTTTGACTAGTCAATCATCTTGTGCAGAGTCTTAAAGAGTATAAACTGGCAAAATTGACCCCCATTGAAGCTGGTTGCTGTCGGCCCCCATCTGAGTACGTGCTTTTGCTTTCATTTAAGACTTAAGACTTGTACATCAATGTCCTTATACCTACATGCACAGGTTGCGTGTGTTCACGTGCATGCATGCTCATGGAAAGCGTGTATACCTTAAATAAGGCTAAAAACCTGTTAGTTAAAGAGTAACTGATCAGCATTGCATTGTGGAGATTTTGGAAACCTAATTCCTGAGTGATTACTAATAGCTGTATTCAGTATGTGAACTAGTTGTCAACATCCTTTTTCACTGCCTTATCCAAGTTCATTAGAGTTTTATTTGATCATATTTTCCTGGCACTTCTCCTTTTAGCTAAATTTTACAGTGTTGAAAGGACTTAAATATGAAAGGCTAAAAACCTGTTAGGTAAAGATTATATCTATATAACTGATCAGCATTACATTCTGTGGAGGTTTTGGAATCCTAATCTTGAGTGATTCCTATTTGCTGTATTCAGTACATAAACAAGTTGTCATCTCCTTTTTCACTGCCATATCCAAGTTCTTTAGGGTTTTATTTGGTCCTATTTCCTTGCACTTCATTTTATTATATCCCTGGTCTTCGCTACGTAATGTTATTGTTGGATAATGAAGGAATCTCTGCAATTCCTGTAGGCAGCTTATAGCCATATTGCTGTCGTTTTTAATTTAATCCGTTTTGTTTAATAAACCTTCTACATTTATAATAATATGATCGCGACAGTGAACAATTAAACTTGAAGTTGCAATTTTTATGCCTTTCTTGATTCTTATAACTTAAATCCATGATAGAACTGTCATTTAAAAAAATGTTTAAGAAGATGAAAATAAATGGAACCTCAAATTTATTGCTGACCACCTCTTAGTTGAGTTCAAATTGCTGACAACAAGGAAGCTTATTGACCAGCTGCACATTTCATGTCTTATCTTTTAGTCCAGCATTTTCTCCTACTGCTGCTACTTGCTAAAGTGTGTGTATGAACATGCACATATTTGCTTAGAGTTTGTATTCACATTTGATATGCTGATAGTTAGAATTTGACTTGCTGACTGCATCAGTAATTGACTTGGTTTGTTGTTATTAGCTCTGTCCATCTTTTCACTATTGAGGGATAAATCACTCCCTTGAAATAGAGTTAAAAAGGTTGTATAATGAATACATATTGCTAAAATTGGCTAATAGCATTGATAGAGAGCGGTCAACAAATATTAAAAAGTGAGAGAATTATTCAATGAAACTTTAGTTGATGTTAATAAATATATAACCATATATTTTAAATGTGAACTTTAGGATGTAAAAGTTGCAGATCATTTAATAATAACTTAACTGCAGAAGTCATTGAGTATATTTAAAAACTTTAATTGCAGATGAATTGAGTGAAATCAATTACTTAATTCAATATCTTTAGAGATATATTGCTTTGCATTTTAGTATCATACTTCCCCCTTTCTGAGAAAGATTGGGAGGATTACAAAGATATCACAGATAAAGTGAACACTGATTGCTAGTATTAAATTGAAAGTACACATGCATCTCTTTTTGGTTGTTGTTTTCTCATGTTAGGTGTGGGTATCCTGCCATCAATGCTTCCTACTATGACTTGAGTTTCCATCCAATAAGCACCAACAAGGATTGCAAGCTTTACAAGAACTCTCGGGCCATCAAGTGTTACAATTGTGACTCCTGCAAGTAAGATTGCTTGCTGTTGCATTCTTTGTCTTCTGCTGGATTTCGTTGTCCAAGATTCCACAGATCTTCTTTTGCTGTTTTCCAGGGCTGGAGTGGCACAGTACATGAAGATTGAGTGGAGAGTTGTTGCTATCTTTAATGTGGTTCTATTTGTTGTTCTGGTAAGCTTCTTAGCAAGAATGCATAGGAAGAACCATGAATGGGCCTTCATACCCTGATATGTGGGAGATCAAGAACACTCAGCAGGTGGTTCCATTTGGTTAACAACCCATCTGTCTTATCACTGATGGGGCGCATTCCAAATGTGCTCGAGCTTCGAAGATCCATCGATTTGAGAGCCACCATAAGATAAATCTGGGATTTGTAGGTTGGCTCACTATTGATAGGGCTACATATGTTGAAATGCTCTGAATGAAAGGCTTGGACCATTTTGAGCTGCATTTCTTGATTCCCCAAATTAATATTTTCATGTACTAATACCTCCTTTTTGCACTATTTCAGTCCCTCATATACTTTGTTGGGTGCTGCGCAAGAAGAAATGCTTCGAGGAGTCAGTCCAAGACATGACAATAGTAGACATTTCAACTGAGGCTTGTTAAATCCTTTCGAGCGTATCATCCAACGTACCTCAAGGAGTTTTTCGTGACCAAAAACAACATCTTGGGTTCAATGGGAGAGTTGGTGGTGGTCTGCAACTGTTACTGCATCAGAGGAAGGGGAGGCAAACATCCAAGTTCCCTCATCTTGTGAAGTTCCTTTGGTAAAATGATCCAATGTTATTTATCTTTCTCCATTCCCCCAAGTCATCCTCTAACTGGAGGTTTGTAGACATTGAATTGAACTGTGGACATTGTTCTTTGTAATCCCCACACTGTTAGGTTAGCAAGTGCTATGAAATTGCATCCAGATAAATTCAAAAAGCTCAAAAATCTGCCATAATAAGATGGGTTTGTGACGTTTGTCAGCAGGTCACTTGACCTTGAGCTGGGAGTATATAACCTCAGCCTGACATGAGAAACTAAGCCCAGTGTAGGGTAGACTTCGGCAACATAGGGAAAATCATGCTATGTAGTAAGAAAAACATTTAAGAGATGTTATGATTGATTAATTTTTATTATCCATGAAACATGATTTAGATAAATTAAAAATGTGAGGGTCGCTAAAGGAATTGGCATGCTTGTAAAATATTTACAAATTTATAGGTAGATGTGCTAATATTTAAAAAATGTAGATATATATGCAATTAAAGGCAATGTGTAAGTATTTCAGCAAATGCCACTTTTTCTTAATATAATTCTGAATTATGACAAATCATCTTAAATTAGGGTGACATGTTACAAGCTTTAATAAAGCAAAAGGAACATAATTAGCTAGAAGGAATCTAGTCATGGATTGCAGCCACATGTCTGTTGTTGTGCTCATGGATGAAAGTCACGTGTTGCATCAATATTCAGAGCTAGCCATATCAAGATCCATGAGAGTGTCGATCATTGCAGTTGGTCTGTGATTGATGATTCGCTCTAGATTTGGCCATTGGCGCAGCGGAAGCGTGGTGGACAAGGTATGATTTTATCATATGTTTTTCATACGATGTGTTCATATGAAAAAATTTTCATATGAGAAAAATGTTTTTAAATACCAAAATCATGAATCCACAATTATAAGTCCTTCGAGATGAATTAAAAAATCTCAGGAAGAGATAAGAAGTAATTGAATATAATATTCAATGTATTTTTGAACATTTTAAAGAAGAAAGTCCTGAAGTTAGAATGACTGTTGCTTTATTCGAAAGGAACCTCAGATACATAAAAAGTGAGCAATCGAGCAAAAATCTTCAGGCAACAAATTGTCTCTCTTTTACATTTCTTCCATCCTTCCCTTGTACGATAAATCCCTCTTCTATACTCTGTTAAGTTTTTGGGTTTGTGTCATTTTAGAATATATCCGATGTTTTGACAATAAAGTTTGTGCTGTGAATGAAGCTCCCATATTAGAATTGTTAGCCAAGTGTGGTGGACAAGGTATGATTTTATCATATATTTTTCATATGATGTGCTCATATGAAAAATTTTTTATATGAGAAAAATATTTTTAAATACTCAAAAGCATGAATTCACAATTTAAGTCCTTCGAGATGAATTAAAAAATCTCAGGAAGAGACAAGAAGTAATTGAATATAATATTCAAAGTATTTTTGAACATTTTGAAGAAGAAAATCTTGAAGTTAGAATGACTGTTGCTTTATTTGAAAGGAACCTCAGATACATAAAGCGAGTAATTAAGCAAAAGGAAGATGAGATAATAACTATGAATTCTCTATAAAAGTCCTTTTAGATCTTAAAAATGCTTGGTAATGTTTTAAAAAAATTAAGATCAGAACAAAAGAGACTTAGAGCTATAGAAGAATATCTAACTGATTCAGCTAACATGCTAGATTATGCTGAAGAAGAGATCAGTCAAGTTATTTTTGACACTATTGTAAGGGTAATAGACACCTTGAACAAAATATCTCTTAGAATTACAACAAAAGAAGAAGTCGAAAAGGAAGAGGCGTTTGCTGAACAAAAAGACCTGGAAGCTCAGATTCAGTTAGCAGACATGAGAAGGCAAGGTAAAAAGCCAATTAAGATAGTTTCTACCTCTTTCTCAGTTATGTTAAGTAATTTTGATAGTGATTAAAATCACCAAAATTTTGCATCATATTTTAAAAATTATTTCCAAAATTATTGTAATCACTACCCACGCTCCTCCACCGCAATAGCACTTTGCGAATGATATCAAAGCCTAGTTTCTTATAGGCTTTGGTAGACAACAAGGAAAAGTTTAAACCAAAAGGTTAGAAAAAACTTTTTATACCTTAGGTTACCAGAATGGCTGAACTAGGAAAAGGTACTAAGAAAGATCAAAGTCAAGGATTGTCTAATGTTAGTAGCATTAGAAATTGACTAGAAAGATCTGTTCTCACTGGACCGACAAAGTGGTCAGTATCTTCCCATCCAAGAAGGGAAGAGAGAGAAGTTTTTAGCACCCCAAGATACGGTTATTAGGAAGAAGACTATCCAGATCCCATAGAACTTCTCTCAAGAGTTAGAAATGCTGAAAAAGATATTCATCAGACCCTAAAAAGAGAAAAGTAGACTAGGGATGATGTACTTCAGGTTCAGCAGGAACTCAACAAGAGGCTGAATGAAGTAGAAAAAACCCTTAGGCAGAAAGCCAGAAGAAGGGTAGAGTCCTCAAAAAACCTAGAAGATAGATTAAGGTTTTTAGGAAGAGGCTCTGGAATGAGCGTAGAACAAGCATATAAAAGATTAGTCAATGAAATGGGAATTGAACCATCAGAAAAATGACCGAAAAATCTTCAAAGCTTGAGAAGTCTTGCTCAGCAACCGGCAGAATCACACAAGCCGGGATATCCTTGGAAAACTTCTTATAAGTTTATTTCAAGAGATGGAAAAATGGAACTAGTATCTCTGCAAGGGGTGTATCTAAATATAAACTGTCAAAAAGATACAGAAATAGCCATTGAGGCTTGGGCAAACCAAGCAAGGATCACCTTTCTTGGAGGAAGAGACTAGATTGTAGAAAAGGCATGAATGTACCTAGTAATCAGTTTACAAGGAATAGTTCAGCAATTTTGGGATGAACTGAGTAGAAGATCTCCCATTAATCAGGTGATTGAAGAAAATGCCCAAAATCTAAAAGAAGTAATTCTAATCTTCGTAGATATCCTGAAGAGAAAATTCTTCGGAACTACCATCACAGATATAGATGGATATAAAAGGTAGAAAGCAAGAGCAACCTTAGTAAAACTACAGATCTGTGATATGTGTCAATACAAGGAATATTTTTGCAAATTCAAAGAAAGGTATTACCAGTTAAGCTTTGAAGGTCAGAAATACGCATTGAGCATGCTTTGGGACAAACTTCCAGGTAATAGGGAATTGTAGCCCAAAGAGCCTTAGAATAACGTATGCTATCGAATCTAGACATATCAGATATGTTAGGTTCTAGAACTGAAGCAGTGAGACATTGTATCAGATTGTACTGCATGGAAAGAAAACTTTCCAAGGATGTAGGAAAGATATCAATAATGTCAGAAGAATGTTGTGATAAATTTAAATTGGTAGCTGGGAGATATGATTGTGAACCAATCAAATGGGAGACGTTCAAGAAACAAGCCTCATGCCATGAAAGAGCTTGTTCAAAACCATCTAAAAGGGGCAAGAGATGGAAAAGATATCATCGTGCACCAATGGATCCAAGAAAGGGAAGAACAAAGCCAGGAGGCAGATTTGTTTGATCAATTGGAGCTTGGAAGAACGGAGGCAACCTTTCAAAGACAAGTATGAAAGAGATCCAAAATGTCCTAAAGGTAAGCCATTGTCTTAGTATAAATGTTGCTGGTTATGCGGGAAATCAGGTCATAACCCAACAATGTGCCCAGAAAAGAAAATAAGGTAACCTGCTGTAAAGGCCTTATTATACACCCATGAGAAACTGCAATTTGAACCAATAAGGGGTGAGGAGATTGACTGAAATGATGAGGAAATCTTCGAGATCAAATTAGAGTATTTAGAGGATTCGTCTTTAGATGGGAATACAGAATCTGCTTTTGATGATGATCATGAAAGTCAAGTTTGATAGAAATTCCATGATATAGGACTTTTCATGACGACCAGTAAGAAATCAAATGTCATAGAACTAGTGGCATTATGAGAAGAAAATGTAGAAGGCATTTATGAAATACATGAATCAGCTATAAAACTAGCATCTTCTTCAAGAGACTGTTATGAATGGAAAATGCCTTCTATAAACATTTCAGATGTTTATAATAAAATGTGGATTCCTTACCAAGAAGCGGTTCATATCTTTGAAACTGAAACAATCGCTAAATTACAAGCCACTGACAATGGACAGTTTTTGATTTCATTGGTTAAAATAAATTAAATACAGACAGCCTTGAATCAAATACGAGTATCAGGAGGAAGACTATCCAGATCCCATAGAAATATTCAACCAGTAATGTCATTTGCTTGTATGACACCGGTGCATCTCTGCGTGATTATGTGAATTTTTGGAGGAAAGTGCATCGCCTATTTTTGTCATTTCCATTTTGCCTACACTACCTGGTAGCGGAAGTGAAGGTAACATATTTTGGTTATGCATCTTGGCAGTGTTTTGCTCTTGCTTAGGTGACTTGTCGGAGGAAGCTTGCTTATGCTGCCTGCCTATGCTGTTTATAACCAACAATTTCTAGCATTTCTGAATATTGCTTGCCTATGCTAGCTGGTAGCATAGTCAGGGGTGAAGGTTAGCTTATGAATCAACGGGCTGGAGAGAATTAAAAAACCCTAAATGACATCACCAAACATTTCAGTTTATCTTCATAGTTTTAATTCCCCCGCATGATTTTCTGTCACTCCAACAACCCTTTACCTTTGGTTAAGTTTTAAACGCAATCATTATCCACTGAGGTTCATTTTCATAAATTGGAACATCAATTTTCTGCAATCTGACCATTCTTCTTGAGTCAGTAGATGCATTATCTGTAGATTTTCTACTTGGCTCTCCTTGTTCCATTTTTTTGTCTTTAAGCTCAGTAATTTTCAAAGGTCTGGGAATGTTGGGTTCATTTATAATAAATTTGTCTCCTGTTTGTTGAATTTGAGAGGATCCCGGTATCTTTTGATTCCCTTCCTGATTTTTGAACACCCAATGCCTAGGTCATGTAAGCCTTTTGGGATTTACAATTGTTGGAGTCATATCTTTTACTAGGTTTCTTGACTCGATTAATTCAGTGTACATTTGTTCATTTTTGACTCTTGGTCTGTGTGTATTATAAAATCGAACAAATTCCCTACTCCAAATCCATATTACCCTTTTGTTTCCAGGGTAATTGTGTTTACTCCAATCATTAGTATCAATTCTCAAACTCAAAGTTTTTCCTATGTGAGCATCTTTGAGATTTATACTTAGTTTGGGCCAAACTTTGAACCAAACTAGTTTTTTGCATAGGTTTGCCCTTGCTCCCCCCAATATGGACTTTTCAAATTGCCCTCTGGTACTGACATCTACCATGACAACTAATATTGGGAGATCCAGTTCCTCTCTTACCGAAGGAGAGATTCTTAACTGGACGAAGCCATACTGAACAAAATATTTCTTTCTTTTCAAGGCTTCCTGTATTTGATTCATTTTAACTAATAAAATTAAAAACTGCCCATTTTCAGTGGCTTATAATTCAGCAGTTGTTTCAGTTTTAAAGTTATGAACCGCTTCTTGGTAAGGAATCTAGTATTTATTATAAATATCTGAAATGTTTATAGAAGGCATTTTCCATTCATAATAGTCTCTTGAAGAAGAGGCTAGTTCTGTAGGTGATTTATGTATTTCATGAATGCCTTCTACATTTTCTTCTTGTAATGCTACTAGATCTATGACATTTGATTCCTTACTGGTCATCATGAAAAGTCCTATATCATGGAATTTCTGCCAAACTTGACTTTCATGATCATCATGAAAATTAGATTCTGTATTCCCATCTGAAGACAAATCCTCTGAATACTCTGACTTGATCTCGAAGATTTCCCCATTATCTGAGTCAATCTCTTCACCCAATATTGGTTCAAATTCCAGTTTCTCATGGGCGTATAATAAGGCTTTTACAGCAAGTTGCCTTGTTTTTATTTTTGGGTATGTTGTTGGGTTATGACCTGATTTCCCGCATAACCAGCAACAGTTACATTGAGATAATGGCTTACCTTTAGGACATTTTGAATCTCTTCCATACTTGTCTTTAAAAGCTCGTCTCTGTTCTTCCAAGCTTCTAAGTGGTCTAACAAATATGCTTTTAATCACTATCAGAATCACTTGACATAATTGAGAAAGAGGTAGAAACTGCCTTAATTGGCTTTTTACCTCGCCTTCTCATTTCTACTAACTAAATCTGAGCTTCCAGCTCTCTTTGTTCAATAGGCACTTCCTCCCTTTTGACTTCTTTTTCTATTATAATTCTAAAAGATATTTTGTTCAAGGCATCTCTTACCCTTATAATAGTATCGAAAATAACTTGACTGATTTCTTCTTCAGCATAACTCAACATGTTAGTTGAATCGATCAAATATTCTTCTATCGCTTTAAGTCTCTTTTGTTCTGATCTTAATTTTTTTAAAATATTACCGGCATTTTTAAAATCTAAAAGGACTTTTATAGATGATTCATAGTTATAAGGCCATAGCTATTATTTCATCTTCCTTTTGCTTGATTGCTTTATGTATCTGAGGTTCCTTTCGAATAAAGCGACAATCATTCTAGCTTCAAGATTTTCTTCTTCGAAATGTTCAAAAATACTTTGAATATTATATTCAATTACTTCCTGTCTCTTCTTGAGATTTTTTTAATCTATCTCAAAGGACTTGTAATTGTGGATTCATGCTTTTGAGTATTTAAAAACATTTTTCTCATATGAAAAATTTATCATATGAACACATCATATGAAAAACATACGATAATGTTTAACATGATTTGAAATTATTGGTATGCATTTGAATTTTTTAAATTATTTGAATAATTTTATAATTATTTAAATTTTATAATAAAATAAAATATATTAAGAATAGTTTAAGGTTATTTAATATTACTTCAAATATATTTTTCATTATTCAAAATTAATTAACATTAATTATTTAAATTTAGAATTTTCAAATTTACTCCCTTAAGTTTGTAAAGTTTTTTTTTAATAGGATTTTCAAATTGACCTCCATAAGTTTGTAAGATCAACCCCCACTTAATGGCATCAATAGTAGAAAGGGGCAAATATGAAAATTACATCAAACTTATGCGGCAATGTGAAATTTTCAGATTTATGCGGGCAAAGATGAAATTTCACCTAACTAAAGGGGGCAATCTCCCAAAATTTAATTAAGGTATATTATTCAATATAAATTTAACTGTAACGCCCCCAACTCTAGCCAATGTGAAGTATTGTCCGCTTTGGGCCCACTAGATCCCGCTAGTATGCAGAGCCCGCACGGTTTTGCCTATTTTAGGCCTACTCTTCTGGCCCAAAAGGCGCCTCATAATGACTTGCCACAATTCACATTTGAACCTCTGATTTCAAGTCATATTGGTTTTAAAACCAACTCTGATACCAATTGGGCAACTAATCCACCAGTTAGAGAGACTGCTCAGAGACAAGTTGAGAGAGAAAACAGACAAGCAATAGAAGAACAAGATATACATGACGATGTGGTAGAAATTCAGACCACAAGAGCAAGACCACCAGCAGGAGTAAGAATGAGAACAAAGGTTGCAGCCAACAAAGACAGACCTGATAGAAGGACCATGACAGATTTTTACAGACTAAATCTTCCAGCATTTGAGGGAGGAGATAGAATCACCGCCGAGAAGTGGCTTTCAACAATGAACAAGAAATTTTCCTTCTTGGACAGCACAGACAGTCAAAAGGTTAGATTTGCAACCTTCCGACTAGAAGGAGATGCTGACCTATGGTAGGAATCTGAAAGCAGAGCCTTTGAAAGCAAAGGCAAGGTTGTCACATGGGAAAAATTTTAGGGAGTTTTTCTAAAGAAATTCTTTCCATTGACAGCCAGAGCAGAGAAGGCCCGAGAGTTTGCAAATCTGAAACAAGGGTCAATGTCAGTGGTGGAGTATGAGCAAAAGTTTTCTGCTTTGGTGCGTTTTGCACCAGATGTTTTGGGTAGTGACGAGGCACTTAAACGAAAGTTTGAAGAAGGCCTATCAGATGGTATCAGGTAAAAAGTACTATCAGCACGGTATCAGACTTTTGGCATGGCAATGGAGAGGGCTCTAAAGGCAGAGAAAGAGCTAGAGGAAACTATCAGAGTCATCGAGAAACATCAACCCCCAGCCAACAGAGAAGGACGACCATTCAAGAAACAGGCTGTATCACGCCCGAGTCATTTTTCCAAGTCGTCGGAGTCATATAGAGACA
>JAYJMB010081439.1:0-21823 GCA_036873735.1 Pouteria campechiana
TATCTCCATTTTCTTCATGGATGCCTCCATGTTATGGAATCTGGAGTCAATATTCTAGAACTTGGTGGCATTGTTCTTGAACTAAGTCTGAGTTGCTTGAACAAAGCGCTGCATGGTTTTTTCAAGACTAGGCTTCTTTGGTTGTGGTGGTTAAAAGGATGTTCTATCTTCATTCTGATTGTGGTCATTATTCCAAGAAAATTTAGGATGATTTGTCCAACCAGGGTTATATAAATTTGAGTATGGATCATTCCTTGGTCGTTGATTGTAGAAATTCATTTCATTTTCCTATTCCGTATCACCTACAAAATGATCATTTGAAGGACAAATGTTAAATGAGTGACCTAAATTCCTGAGAACCAACCTTTGTTGGGGCAAGTTGTGGTTGTTTCATGTTTGCCATCATCAAACACATTACCTTCATTTGCTTTGCCATTTCTGCCATCTAAATTGATAGATCTGTGTTAGAGTTCACTTCATAAATTCCTCTAGACCTACCTCTCACATTCTTTTGCAAAGAATTGGCTCCAAGCATGTCATACAACTCATATGTCTATTCCGGAGTCTTCTCTCCCATTACTCCCCTTGCAGCATTGTCAACCATGGCTTGATATGGTTATGTCAAACCATCATAGAAAAATTGGTTAAGCAATTCAAGAGGATACCTATGATGAGGACATTGAATTAATAATGCTTTAAACCACTCCCATGCTTCATGGAATGCTTCACCATCCATTTGACAGAAGTTAGCAATCTTCCTCCTTAAGACAACAGTTGTTGCATGAGAATAAAACTTACCAATGAATTTATTGTATATAGCTTCCCATGTGGTTGAACCAGGAGTTAGCATCATAAACCATGTTTTTGCTGCGTCCTTCAATGTGTATGGGAAGCATCTCATGCGTAATTGATCCTCAATGATATCTTGCAATGGAAATGCTTGTATTGTTGCATAGAAATTACGTGTAAATGTCAATGGATCCTCAGCAGCAATTCCATGAAATGACAAAAGCATGTTAGAATGAATGTGTTTCAGTTCATAGTTTCTAGCATTATCATTCAACACAATGCATGATGGAGAGATTCCTATGGTGGGATATGCAAACTCTTTCATCAGTTGTTAAGCTTGTTAAGCCACTTGATTCTCCCTGTTGTCTACCATGTGGACTACTTTGTTTTCACTTAGACTCTCTATTTCAATCTCAACTTTTCACTTTGGTCTTGCCGGTCTTGCAATGGAAATAAAGCTAGATTCAATAATCTTCTTACGTTCATTAAAAGCTCTACAAAAGAAAGAAAGTAAGAATTAAAAACTTGATATACAATTAATTACAGAAGTATGAAGACTAATTGTAACTAACTTAATTTAATTAATTTGGAACCATTCCTAGACAACGACACCAAAACCTTGATGATTCAAGTTATAAATCCTTGCAAGTGCATAAACATATAGTAGAATAGTGTGCAATGCAAGGGTCAATACCATAGGGAATGTTCAAACTGATTCAATTAGCTTAGTTACTAACTTATCTTTATCTTAAAGGAATGTGATTTGAGCTAAGTAAGTATAAATTATAACTTGAATAAAATTCCATAAATGAAATAGCTATGGGTAATGTAGGTGAAATTAATTGAGTGTAAGGGCTTAGGGATCCAATTTCACCACTCAATGATGCACTTTGCTATTGGGACATTGGATTTAATGCATGACTTGGATTCATTCTATCTAATGTGAGATTATCACCTTTAGGTGTGTGGGTTTAAATCAAGTATTTCCACTTGTTCCAATTACCTATGGTGTGTAGTGTAATCGCGGTAAAAGCCCATTAAGCTTAAGAACACATGAATTAAATAAGATGGTTTAGCATAAGGTGTGTACCACAACCACCTATCCTTTTCATTCAATGGTGCTCATGGTTTTGCATATGGTGTTTGCCTTAACCATGCCAGATAATCAATGTAATTTGCAATATTGGTGATCAATCAATATATCAAACCAAATGAAAGCAAATAACTTAATGAATGAAAAGAACTGATTTGCATTAAAGAGCCAACATTCCCAAATAACAAATGTATTAGAGAGGGTTACATCTTCACCCTGGAAAGAAGATTTAATGCATAATGAAAAAGGAAATAACTCCCTTCACAAAACTCAATACTATGCTTTTCATCTGCTTCTTTTTACAATGAGATTTCACCTTCAATCTTATGTAGTAGCCTCTTAAAGAAGTTTCTTTGCCTCCAAACCTTGCCAAAAGCTCCCTAAAATGTACCTTCACTTCACTTTTATACCCCCCTTCATTAGGCTTTAGCATTTGCACAAGTCAACCAAGATCCAGAATTTCTGGATTGCTGTCTCTAGGAGCTTGTCACGGTAGAGAAAGAGCTTGCTGTGACAAGATGTTGCTACCCAAAAATATACTTCATGCATACAAGGACCTTGTCATGGCAGAAGAATAGGTTATGATGGTAGAAGGAAGAGCTTGCCATGGCAGAAGACTACCTTGACTCCGCGGCAAGATGTTATTGCCCATAAATACTTCATGCATACTGGGACCTTATTGTGGCAGAAGAAGAGCTTGCCACAGCAGAAGGAAGAGCTTGTCACGGCAAAAGACTACCTTGTCATGGCAAGATGTTGCTGACTCCTTGATGATGTTTTCAGAATGTGCTTTGTCGGGGCAGAAGAAAAGCTTGCTACGACAAGGTGTTGCTACCCAAGAAATATGCTTCTTTTTCTGATCTTTTGCAAGATTACTTCCTTCCCACTTTTGGTCTCCATATTTCTTTAGTTTTTTACTTCTTTTCACCTATTCAATTCACCTAGAGAAATCAATATTTTTATGTTAAATTCATCTAAAACTATGAAGGATTCACAAATAATTAAGTTTGAATATATATAAAACAAGTAAATGAAATTCGCTTATCACTTGGTCACTGATTCACCTGGGTGGGAGAATTTGTTCAACATACTATTTAATATTTCTATCTCCTTTTTCAAGTTTTCTACTTCTTTTTGAAGAGATAGATTCTTTTCTGTTAGAATGACAATTACTTTGAAAGTAGCATCAAAGTGTTTCTTCTTTGTGGTGAACTTTTATCCAAGAATTTCAAACTCATTGAAGAGACAGTTATATGTTTGCTTCAGCTCATCAAGATCATTACATTTGGTAAAACTACTGGTAGAGCTAGAGGAATCATAAATGTAAGAGTAGTAAGAGTTTACCTTAGGATCTAATTCATTTGTGCATTCTTCTAATTTATCTTTGGTGGAGAGCTGGATTGTGGACTCATTTCTTATATGAGCCATGTAACAAATTATTGCTAGGTTCCCAACTTCTTTATTGTCTCTCTTGGTTGAGCTTATGTTGGGGGAATCTTCATCATTGATATACATTCCTCTGGCTTGGTTTCTTGATGGCATCTTGAGTTATTTTTCTTTTCTTTTCTTTTCTTTTCTATGTTCTCTCTCATTTAGGTATACTCTTTCTTCATTTGGACATGCTGCAATCATGTGTCCAACTCTTCTGCATTTATGACATCTAGGTAAGAATTTTCTTCTTTCACTTCTCTTTTCATCTTGTTGAGGTTGTTTTCTTAAGTTGTTGCCTCTTTTGCTCCTTATAAATTTTTTGAAATTTTTGGCCAGCATGGCCACTTTGTCCTCTTATTATGATGTTGATTCATCACTACTTTATTTTATTGTTTTAAGGGCCATTTTTTTCTTTTGTTTGACTGGCTCTTGTCTCTTGTTCTTGATCATCTCATGGGACATTAAAGAGCTGATGAGATTATCGATCAAATCCTTTGTCCTCCTCTGTAATTATGATCTTTTGGTTCTAGGATTCGAGCAATGCTCTCAAAAATCTTCATTACTTGCTTGGAATTTGAAATTACCTTTTCCAAGCCTTTTAGAGCATTAGTAATATTAGAAAAATGGGCATACATTTTAGATATGCTCTCTCCTTCTCTCATTCTAAAAATTTCTAATTCTCCTATAAGGATGTTCCTCTTGGTTCCTTTTACCTAGGAGGAACCTTCATAAATTGACACCAAATTATCCCAAATGTCTTTCGCAATGGTGCAGGAAGATACTGTGTGGAACTCAGTAGCAAATAGACCACAGAATAGTGAGGTGCAGGAAGATATTGTGTGGAACTCGGTAGCGAATAGAACATAGAATAGTGAGTTCATGGCTTTTGCATTATTTTGAACATGGTGGTCTCCTTTATTCATACACCAATGTCATTTGTAGGAAGGGTTATTCCTACTGTTATGGCCTTCCCGGACTCCATATCTTTGACCATAATAAACGGCTTCATCCTTAACTTCTAATAAGCAAAGTTAGATCAATCGAATAGGGGTGGCCGAATAGAGATTTGCCCCTTAGCAAAGACATGAGCAGAGGATGATGGGTTTGTCATTTGGATCTCTACAAGTATTTTTGTAGCCTGCTCTTATACCACTTATTAGGTCCCGTAAGCTAGGCAAAAACCCAAAAGGGGAGGAGTGAATTGGGTTATCAAAACTTTCTACTTAAACCTCTTGAAGGATTATAGTGCCTCTAAACAATTCAATGAAAATGATGCAAACAATCAATAATTAGATAGAGAATTTTATAGTGGTTTGAGTCAACTACTCTACTCCACTCTTATAAGCACTATCCTCTAGTGACTTGAGTTCAACTATCTAACTATAGTAGATTTACAACCAGTGCACTTAGCACTCTTCTTAATTATAGCTCAAGGGGGCTTAACAACTAGTTCCTTTACACTCTTTTATATTCCAACTCTAGGGAGTGTAAATACAATGTAGTTACTGGCAATGAGACACACTCCAACAAACCAGTACAACTCTTCTTGAGTCTAGTTTCTGACACCAACTCAAGGAAATCACAAAAATATAGACAGAAAAGTTAAACACACTTTATAGAGTATTTCATTGATTCTGAAAGGGAAGGTTCGATAGCTTTAAATGTAGAAATAAATGATCTTCCTAGAAAGTTTTTGATAGCCTTAATGAATGTAGTAGAAAGCTTGAGCATGAAGTTTGTTTTTAGTTAATGAGAATGAATGAAGATTTGCTCAATGAATGCTTCAGCAGTTTTCTCTCTTTCATTTCTTTTCTACTTCCAACAACTAGATTTACTGCATGTATACTCTAATTTCAATTTCATCTGTTGGGAGTAGTTGAGATTCATTAAATGTAGAAGAACATTTGAATTTTCTCCCATTGAGGTCCGTCTTCTTCTGGTTAGCTTTATAGCTGTGAAAATTTGTGACACCATTCTTACTAGAAATAGCAGTTAGACAATTTAGTTCATTTGAAGCAAAGTATTCAGCACGTCTGGAATGCCATTAGCATTGGAAGTCAATGATGCCTTAGATTTTGTCGTGCCTTTGGACTAACTAAAATTGAGTCATCATCACTTGAAAGTTGTTACTGATAAGTGAATTTTATTCACTTGTCTTGCATATTATTCAAGCTTATTAGTTGTTTATTCTTGAGAAGTTTAGATGTTTTTTCATTTGATTTTATTAGTTTTTATAAGTGTCATGGATGGAGAAAAAATGGAGCTAAACTAAGGAATAAAAGAAATGAAACTTAAAGATGGAAGAAAAGGAAAAATGGGGCAAGAAAGAGCTCACAAAAGGCAGCTAGAAAAGCTGGCAATTGGGCGTCATGGCACCAAACTAGTTGGACATCCATATAACATCTAAAAATTCTGGTGCTGCGATGCCCAATCTAGGGTTGTGGCTTTGGCACTGGTCCAAAATTTCAGCTCCCTCTCATGTTGAGTTTTCTAGGTAGTACGAAAGGATTTTGAGGGGATTCATTTGGCTAGTTTTTGGGATGTTTTTGGCTAGGTTTTTAGGAGGATTTTTGGAGGTTTTCTTGGAGAGCTTTCAGAGGAAGAAGATCAAGCTTAAAGATCAAGGAAGAAGTTGCTTTACAAGGAACGAAAGTCAAGTTGAATAGGGAAATGCTTTGTTTCTATTGTTTCCTTTGTTTCAATTGATTTAAATCCTTGTACTTGTGGATTTGTTTTGGAATTCATTTTTTGATTTAAATAATGATAATGTCAAGTTTTTATTGGATTAACTATTTCATCATGTCTAGCTAATTTCTCTCATTCTAGAGAGGAGATGGAGTTTATATGATATTCATGGATTAATCAATGATTTGCTTGATTGACATTGTAATTTGATTTATTTGGATCTAGTCATCACAACATAAAACTATGGATGACTCGGGAGAGCTTCTATGTTTTATGAAATCTTTTATAGATAACCATAAATCTTAATGCATTTCTATTATTCGGTTTTGTATAAGGATATTAGAATCAGGATATTGGGAATAGATACTTGACTTACCACTCAGAAGAGGGAGTTAAGTGAATTAGTATTCTTGATTTATAGACCAATGCAATGATCAATCGGTAATGAGTTGAAAACACCATGAATGAAGTATAAATGAAATCAACCCTCTAGAGTTTTCACATATTGATTTATTTTGTTCAAAGTTATCCATTTTATTTATTATTTAATTACTCCTTATTTTTAATTATTTAGATAAAGTTAAGATTATTCATAAAAATATCTTGTAAGAAGTTAAAATACACAATCCCTATGGATACAACATTCATTCATCACTACATTATAAAACTTGACGTCGTGCACTTGCACTAAAAACTGTCAGCAAACAAGTTTTTGGTGTCGTTGCTAGGGATTAGTGTTATTCTGATTTTTTGCTAATATTGTTAATAGATAATTTTAGCTTTAATTTGCATTTGTATTTTCTTTATTGTATTCTTATTTCTTTTATGTGTATTATTTATAATCAATTTCTTCAGCTCCTGAAGTAGTGTATTCAAAATCATAAAGATTCTAATCTAATTCCTTTTGATCTAGAAATTGAGAGAACTCTACAAGACATTCAGAGAGCAAAGCAAGTTGCACCAAGTACAATGGCAGAACCAAAGAAAAATTAGTAGCCAAATCAGAATAAGCAATAAAATCAAACTCCATAGAAGCCAATCAAGGACTATTTTAGGCTGATGGTTATTGAGAACTACTTTGGTATCACTCATCCAACCATCAATGCAAACAACTTTGAGTTGAAGCCAGCACTGATCAATATGGTCCAGCAGAACTAGTTTGGGGGTTCACTAAGTGAAAACAAACATTACTTAACCATGTTTCGGGAAATCAGTGGTGCTGTGAAGATTAATGAAGTCCAAGATGATGCTATTAGATTGAAGCTTTTACCATTCTCACTGAGAGATAAAGCCAGAGTTTGGTTATAGTGTTTAGAACTAGGCAGTATCATGACATGAGATGAGATAGTGGAGAAATTTCCAGCAAAATTCTTTCCTCTAGCCAAGACTACTTAGATCAGAAGCGAGATAGGCCAATTTAGATAGTTGGACTTCAAACCACTCTATGAGTATTGGGAGAGGTTCAAGGATTTGCTAAGAAGATGCCCGCAACACAATTTTCCAAACTGGCTACAAGTCTAGCTATTCTACAATGGGTTGAATGGCCAGAGAAGGACGATCGTTGATGCTACATCTGGACGCTCACTAATGGCCAAGACTACAATTGATGCACACCACTCACTGGAAGACATGGCTTCCAACACATTTCAGTGGCCGAATGAGAGAAACATGGTGAGGAAAGTGGTAGGTTGCCTTGAGGTAGACCCGATCACAGCCTTGACTACACAAATCTCCTCCTTGACACATCAATTAGCAATAGCGAATTTAGCATCTAAGGGAGTGTCAAGTATAGAAGAGTCATCATCTTCTTCTTTGTTACCAATTGAAGAATATATAAACTCAAATCCAACAAGAGAAGAAGTGCAGTATGTCAACAATAGGGACTACAACAACTTTAGGGGGGACAACATGCCGAATCAAAATTATTTGGGATGGAGGAATCAAGATAATCTTCCTTGGAGGAATGTAGCGTGATTCTTTAGAGAAGGCTCCCTCAGAAATTGAAGGACCCAAGGAGTTTTACTATCCCTTGTACCATAGCTAATTCCTCTTTTCATAAGGCATCGTGTGATTTAGGATCATGTATTAATCTAATGCCCTTATCTATTTTCTAGAAACTTGGACTTAGGGAGGTGAAGCCTACAGCCATCACATTGTAGCTAGCTGATAGGTTTTTGACCTATCCATGGGGGATTATTGAAGATGTGTTGGTAAAGGTGGACAAATTCATCTTTCCAGTAGATTTTATTGTATTGGAGATGGAGGAAGATCATGAAGTGCCCTTAATTTTGGGAAGACCATTTCTAACTACAGAAAGTCACTGATTGATGTCTAGAAAGGGGAGTTAACATTGATAATAAATGATGAGCATGTAAAACTTAACGTTTATCGTTCTATGAATTTTCCTCTTGAGAATGAGACATGTAGTAGGATAGAGGTCTTGAATGAATTCATTGATTCTATATTTACTAATGAAAGCATTCAAGATCCTTTAGAAAATTGCATTTCAAATTCAGTTAGCCAGGATAAGATAAGTTCTAGAGAAGTCATGGAGCATGTCTTAGCATTGGAGATAGTCTCTATAGAAAGGACCAATAAGAAGATTGAAGCGTTGAAGGAAGACTCATTGGTTGAAGAAGTGAAGGTTGCAATGGAGCTTAAATAGTTGCCTGAGCATCTTAGGTATGCATATGTAAGCACTACTTCTTCTTTTCCAGTGATCATTTCTTCCTCTTTGATAGGTCTGGAAGAAGAGAAGCTACTGAGAATCTTGAGAGAGCACAAATTGGTAATAGCTTGGTCAATTGAAGATATCAAGGGAATAAGCCCAGTTATTTACATGCACAAAATTTTGCTAGATGATTCATTCAAACCATCAAGAGACCCTCAAAGAAGGCTCAACTTGGCAGTGAAAGAGGTAGTAAGAGTTGAGGTGTTAAAGTTCCTAAAAACAAGTATCATATGTTGTCTCTGACAGCGAATGGGTAAGTCCAGTCTAGTATGTACCAAAGAAAGGAGGTATGATTGTAGTTAGAAATGAAAATAATGAATTGAAACAAACAAGGAGAGTCACAGGTTGGAGAGTTTGAATTGATTATAGAAAATTGAACAAAGCAACTCAAAAGGATCATTTTCCTTTACCATTTATTGACCAAATGTTGGACCGATTGGCAGAACATGTGTATTATTATTTCCTTGATGGTTATTCTGGGTATAATCAAATTGTGATTGCCTTAGAAGATAATAAAAAAAATATTTTTTTACTTGTCCCTATACTACATTTGCATATAGCAGAATGCCTTTCAGGTTGTGTAATGCTCCGACCACCTTTCAATGCTGCATGATGGCAATGTTTAATGATATGGTGTAGGATACAATGGAAGTGTTCATGGACAATTTTTTTGTATTTCAATATACTTTTGATCAATATTTACACAATTTGTCTCTTGTATTACAATGCTGTGAGGAAAACAATCTGGTTTTATATTGGGAGAAATGTCATTTCATGGTCAGAGGAGGAATAGTGTCGGGACACATGGTATCCTCTCAAGGATTGGAAGTAGATTGGACAAAAATAACAATAATTGAACAACCTCCACCTCCAACCATAATGAAAGGAGTTTGAAGTTTTTTAGGGCATGTTAAGTTTTATTAGAGATTTATTAAGGATTTTTCAAAAATTGCAAAACTATTATGCTATCTCCTTGAGAAAGATGATCTATCTGACTTTGATAATGATTATCTATAGGCATTTAAATTGAAGGAGAAATTGATTTCTACACCAATTGTGACAATGCTTGACTAGAATGAGCCATTTGAAGTGATGTGCAATGCTAGCGATTTGGCTTTGGGAGCAGTTTTGGTTCAGAAACATGAGAAAATCTTCAAGGTAATCTATTATGCAAGTCAGACTCTAGACGAGGCACAAAACAACTACACTACAATAGGAAAAGAGATGTTGGCTGTAGTGTTCATCTTGGAGAGATTCAGATCATACATTGTTGGATCAAAGGTAGTAGTGTATACTGACCACTCTGTAATTTGGTATCTCTTTGCAAGGAATGATGCCAAAACATGACTAATCCAGCAGATACCCCTGCTGCAAGAATTTGATTTGGAGATTCAGGACAAGAAAGGGAGCAAAAATGTAGTGGCAGATCATTTGTCAAGGATGGAACATCCAGAATCAAAGAAGTCGATTAAGGAGAGATTTCCAAATGAACAGCTTTTCACTTTAGGTGGAAAGTTCCCATGGTGTGCAGATTTTGTGAACTTCATTGGGTGTGGAACTTATCCTCTAGACATTGAAGGATAACGAAAGAAGAAATTCCTACATGATATCAAGTTTTATCTATGGGATTATCCATTCTTATTTAAGAGATGTGTAGATCAGGTCATCTGAAGATGCGTTCCAGAAGAAGAAATGCAAGACATTTTGCAGAGCTGCCATTCATCCCCATATGGAGGGCATCGTGGTGCTAATAAAATTGCTACAAAATTTTTGCAATCTAGGTTTTACATTTTCAAAGATAGCTACAACTTTATGAAAACTTGTGATCGCTATCAGCTAACAAGAATGATCTCTAGGAGGCATGAGCTACCACTGACAAACATTCTTGAGGTGGAGATTTTTTATGTTTAGAGAATTAATTTCATGGGTCCATTTTCTATTTTGTCTGGCCATTCTTACATTTTACTTGCCGCCGATTACATCTCAGAGTGAAGCAATAGCCACAATAACAAACAATGCCAAGGTGGTGTTATAGTTTTTGTAGAAGAACATCTTCATGAGGTTCGAGACACTGCAACAATCATCAGTAATAAGGGTTCCCATTTCTGTAATAAGCTATTCAACAACTTACTTTTCAAATATGGTGTGAGACATATGGTGGCCCTTGCCTATCATCCACAGGAAAATGGACAAGCAAAAGTTTCCAACCAGGAGATCAGACAGATACTGGAGAAGATAGATAGTTAGAATCATAAGGACTAGTCCAAGAGATTGAATGATGCACTCTAGGCATACCAGACAACATACAAAACACCAATTGGCATGTTGCCGTATCAGCTGATGTTCGGAAAAGCTTGCTATCTCCTAGTGGAATTAGAGCATAAGGCTTACTGGGCAGTACTGAAGTTCAACTTGAATTTAGTAGCTGCAAGACAAAAGCAGATGTTTCAATTGAATGCGTTGGAGGAATTTTGTTAGCAAGCTTATGAAAATGTAAGAATTTATAAGGAGAGGATGAAGAGATGGCATGACAAGCTCCTTGTCAATAGAGAATTCCACCCAGATAACAAATATTGCTATTTAACTCAAGACTAAAGCTTTTTCCTGGAAAGTTGGAATCAAGGTGGTCAGGACCACTTGTTGTCAACAAAGTTTTTTGTTTTGGAGTAGTAGAGCTAAGGATGCGGGATAGAAGAACATTTCAAGTCAATGGCCAATGCATCAAGCATTATTTTGAGCACAAGAACAAGAGTGAATAAGTAATCCACCTAGAGAGAGAAAAATAAGAGAGAAATCATAGTTGAGCCAAGGACTATAAACTAAGCACTTATTAGGAGGCAACCCATTTAATTTATGTCAAAATTCTTTGAGTTAGGATAGATTTTATATTGCTAAAGTATTTCATTGACAATAACTGCATTAGTTTAATTTGATTTGATTTGATTTGATTCTTAGGTTATAAGGTTTACATTAGTTTCTATATTTGTTTCCTATAGTAAATGGTTGTTATATGTTTAGTGGGTTAAGCATATGAAATGGAGGAGTGAGGAGCAAGACAAATGGAAAACTCAAGAAGATAAGTCATTGAAGTGCAGAAATAGCTAGCAGAATTAGCATCCCAATGCCTAATCTGGGGCCGCAGTGCTAGACCGTGTTTGTACAAAGCAGAGATGGGTAGCAATATTGGCACCGTGATGCCCAATCCGGGGCCACTACACTAGTTTCCTCTTAAGGCCGCAAACTGTTCATTGAGTCCTTCATTCTCCACTTCATGCACCCCTTTGCTCCAACCCCTCCACATCCAAATAGCCATGCCCATTCTTCCCCAAACTGACCACTTCTTCACCATGCCCATTGTTTTCAAACAAGCCAAATCTCCACCCTCCCTCCTACTGATTCATCTTCTCAAACACTTCAAGGCACACAAATCATCCTCCCACTCATTTTCAACAACCCTTAATAATGTTGGATTTTTTAGGTTAGAGAAGATACTTCTCGAAATCAGGTGACATCCATCTCAACTCACTCCGTTTTCTTATCTTGAGATTCTTGTGTGTGATTCCAACAAAATGGTTGTGGATTGGAGTGTTGGGAGGAAGTATGTTCATAGTCCACCCTAGGTATTCGATGAAGTGCTTGAGGGGAAGTACGTGGAATTTTTCTATAGAGATTGTTGCAAGCAAATATTAAAGTGGAATTGAAAGCCCCATTAAGGAAAAATTGAAGGCAATTTCAAGTGTATATTACCTGTTTGGGGAATTGCCTCATTGAAGGAGGAACACTCTTTTACAAAGTTTGGGAAGTTCTCATTGTCCATTGAGTGATATTTGCTACAAAGAAAGATTCTTTGGAGTTGAAGAACTATATACACACCATGCCTCCTAAGAAATTCATTTCCATTGGACCATCAAAGAAAAGAAGAATGTTAGAATCTGATCCACAAATTGAACCAACATTCTTCAATCCACAAGTAGCCAACATTTACCGACAATCAATTTTGGATCAAAAATGCATCCAAGAAAGAGGATTTGATGTGACATATAGTGCCATTGATGATATCATTGGTGAATGGAACTAAGAGAAGTTCACAGTTCATCCAAGTGCTTTTGTAGTGCCAGTGATTAGAGAGTTCTATGCAAATGCCAGGGAACAACACAAAGTTGATCCAAGAGGGCTACAGGCACTTGTAAGGGTGAAGAGGGTGCCTTTTGATATATCCACCATCAATCAAGTCTGTGAACTCCCAGATATCAAAAAGGATGAGTACCCAGCCTAGCTAAAGCAATGACCAGATTTCGACACTATCATCACTATCCTTGCTAAACTCGGTAGCTAGTGAAAGAAGAAGAATGACAAAGTGCTTAGCTTTCCACGAGGTCAACTAAAATTGAAGAGTAAGGCATGACACTATTTCATCTTAGCCAAATTATTTCCATCAAGTCATGTCTCAAATGTTTCAAGAGAACGAGCTATACTGAACTATGCCATACAGACGGGGTTATCCATTAATGTGGGTCGAGTAATGAAGCAGTCCATCATATCATTCATGACAAGACAGCTGACAAGCGAACTTGGACATTCTTCACTTATCTACGAGTTGTGTCATATGGTGGGAGTCCCTACCAGTGCCAAAGAAGAGCCCCAACACTCTTTGCCACCAATCACATATTCAGTTCTGACTACATTTGCGAAGATAGGTGGTATAAGTGCTGAAGCTAGTACGTCAGTTGATGCACCGAGCTCTTCTTAGCATAAGCAACTAATGCAATTTGTCTTGGCAAACCCATTTTAGCTGACTTATAGAAGCAAATAGCAAAAATGAGAGACTCAAATGAACAATGGCAAAAACAAATGATGAGGCAGCAAAGGCAGCAATTTAGCTACCTTGTGGACTACACTAGTGTTTTGAATATGATGTTCTAGAGTTGCAACATGTCACACGGAGCCAGCTCTATTGTCTTCCCCAATCCACCCACCTATCCTCCATTTCCCCTTGAAGGGGAATCTAAAGAATAGGATGATGAAGATGATGAATGAAGATATATATATATATGTGTATATCAAGGAAGTCCTCTTTTCATCACTTTAATTAAACATTGAGGACAATGTGTGTTTTAAGTTTGGGTGTTTTTGTTGTGGTTGTGTTTTTATGTTTGTTTTGTTTCTCTAAGTTGGTTTATGATTATGTTATTTGTGTTAAGTTAATTATGGTTGTGTTGGTTTATGATTGTGTTAGTGTGTGTAGTTAATTATGGTTGTGTTGGTTTATAATTATGTTATTTGTGTCTAGTTAATTATGGTTATGTTAGTTTATGAAAAATGAAAATTTCTTTTTTGAACATTGACCAGGCTCATCATAGAAAACCAATCATCTATAAGAAACAGTAAACAAGGATTAAGATGAAAATGACAGAAATCATTAATGTTTTATGCTTGACCTAATTACTTATCTTGATTACTATAGATTCCTTATATAAATTGATCACATGGACATTTCTTTTGAGTACATTTAGTACTTTGCATTAGTCAGGTGACTAAGCATGCATAGTTCAGTTGAACTCTAGAATTCATTGTAATTAGTGATTGAGATGAACAATAGTTAAAAGAAAAGCATGTATAAAGAATTATCATTTATTTAGAGGGATCACATCTTCCTAAATTAAAAAGAAAATAAGTTTTGGGGTGTGGTAGTAATACAGCCTAGGGATTGGGGGAATCACATTCAGAAGAATTCATAGAAGATAAATATGAAGAATGTAATAGTAATAGAACCCACAAAAAGAAACATAAGAAGAGTAAAGAAGTAAAAAAAGAAAGGAAATCATAATATGCACATCTAATGTCGTCTCTCTGGCTTAATCAATGAATTTGTAGGGTTTGCTATGAGCATGTATTGTTTGGTTGCATGAATGAATATGAGTATGAAGTGGCTAGATTGAAATGGCCAAAGAAAGACAAATAAACGGTCGCCTGAACAACTATGCACAAAGGGAAGAAACTTTGTTTGACCAACAAAGCTAGATGAATGGATTCGTTCAAGGATAAGAAGATGTAAAGACAAAGTAAAACAACTTTGCTTGAGCAATAACAGACAAATCAGAAATGAAGTAAGTAAGAAGTTGCAAAGATGAACTCAATCTGCTGCTCGATTTTGATTTCATCTGCAACATCAAAATTTGTCTGTAACTTACTACAGACTAAGTGGAAGACTAAGTGGAAGCAAAAAAGTGAACATAGACGAAGCTGCATAGACAAAGTGGCTATTTGGACAAAGTGAACTGCAATGCACAAGCACATTCGTCTGCAACTTACTATAGACAAATCTATAGATGAAGTTAAAGCCTAATTCATCCAAGACAAAGTAAAGTAGAATTCGTTTGTTACCTTCTACAGACAATTGATGAATAAAAGAAGAACATTTTACTTTATTTGCCCGAGCAAGACAAAGCAAAGTTTGTTTGTCGATCAATTCAAATTCGTTTATAGTGCTAGAATTCATCTGTTACTTACTACAGACAAATCATATTAATAAAGGATCAAATGACACACAAAATTCATGAAAGAATTCATCTAAGATATATGATTGACAAATGCAAACAGAGAGAGGCCTTGACTTGTCCAAGATAAATTAATTTATGTGACTTGCATCTAAATGGCATCTGCATTCGTGTTTTCATTGTATAGATTCGTTTCAGTCACCATTTCTGGCAACAAGTGGTGTTGCAAGTTCTCCAGTTGTGTGAAGTCAAAACAAGAAATGACATTTCAACAATAGCTCATCTTCTTCTATGTAAACGAATGTAAGAAAAATCAGAAGGCATGCACCTAAATGAAAGAAATCATAATGGTTGTCTACATTCAAAGCTGCTCTCATGCCTACAATCACAACTTTCTCCTCTGTAATGGTCAAGTTTCTTAAGATCTATTTAAGGAGATAAGTTGGATGATTCAAAAATGGTGAAAGAAGACATTTCAAATGACCTTAACCTTATGCAAATCCTTCCACCCATGGCCAAGAGCTTAAACCATAATCTATCTTTTATAAGCTTTAATTTGCAAATCTTTATAGCTGTTATCTCTACATTATGGGAAGATCTTTCGGGATTACAAAGAGCTGCTAAAGGATCACATCTTATCCTATCCTTCATTATAATACTTTGTAAAAGTGTATTAGCCTTCTAGTTAATCTAAAAACTAGAGAGTTGATGGTTATCTCTGGAAAACCATCAAGTTTGCTAGTGATCTTAGAAACCAGTGAGTTTGGTGAGCTTGCGAAAAGCAGAAGAGTGTTGGGAGCACTATGTTTATGCCCACTAGAGCTGGAATCAAGAAGAGTGTTGGGAATACTTTTTTATGCCCCCTAGAGCTATAATTTAAGAAGAGTGTTGGGAGCACTATTGTATTTCCATTATATGGGATATAGTGGAACATAAGGTAAAATGAGTATGTGCTCTTAGAAGATTGGATGCATGGATGGGATTCCTGAACCACTATAAAAATTATGTTGTTTGTGTGTGTTTGTTTATCTACTTTGTCCTTCATGCATGTTACTATTTTATTAGTTGTTTTAAAATGCACCACACACACAAGCACAAAAAGAGGAAAATGGTTCAATAGGGGTTAAGCAATGAATTTTCATTTAACCAATTCATCCCGCCCCTCTTCGGTTAAGCCATATTATGGGATTCTACAAGAGGGACTTTTGGGGAGCGTGTTTGGAGGCTTAGGAGAGGAAAAGAAGGAGCATTTTTTAAGCAATTTTTGAAAGGAAGAAGTTTCAAGTTGGATTTCAAAGACAAGCATCAAGGGGAAGAATTTACTACCACTCTAATCTCTAATCTTTTAGTATTTTCCATCTTATTCATCATTTGTATTTTGGATTAAAGTTTGGATTTGAATTTTGAGAATGTCGAATGGTTATTGTGTGGATTTTTATTCAATTATGAGTAGTTAAACTCCTCTATCTAGAGGAGACATGGATCTTATGTGGATATGATAGTGTGATTGATGAGTTATATTATTGAGAATTTTATTGGTTTATTTGTGATGTCTTGTACTTAATGCTTTCAATTTATTGGCCATTTATTGAATGGTTGTATATTTAGAATTTGACTCTCAGGAGAGGTAATCTCGAAAAGGATCAAGACATTATAACATGAAATTCTAGATAACTGAGGAGAGCTTTTAAGTTTTGTGAAATCATTCGAAAGAATCACCAATCTTAATGCATTCTTAATCTTTTGATTTTTATCAAGATATCAAAATTGGAACATTGAGAATAGATACTTAGCTCAGCACTTGGGTGAGAATAGATATTTAGCTTGACCCTTGGGAGAGGGAGTTGAGTGAATTGGAATTCTTTATTTATAAATTAATAGAACGATCAATATATAATGAGTTGAAAATACCATGATTGAAGTACAATTGAAATCAATAGTCTAGGGCTTATTTTTCTTCATTTCTTTCCACTAAAATATTATCTATTTCTATGTCATGTTTAAATTCTTATTATTTAATTTTTCAAATAAAATTAGGATTATTCATTACAATACTTAGTGATTAATTGAAATTTCTAATCCCTATGGAGACAATAACTTTCTCATCATTATACTATAAAACTTGACACCGTATGCTTGTGGTCGAATTGCAACAAACATCAAGTTGCCATTAAAAGCGGATCTAGTATTTCTAAAATTATAGGATGCCCTGAAAGGTGGATTTGGTATTTCTAATATTGCAAGATGCCATAAAAGGTGGATCTAGTATTTCCAGAATTGTAGGGTGCCATGACTCCGTTGACAACATATAAGCAATAAAATGTAATGCATGTTGGTCCTGGTATCTAAAGAGGGGGGAGGGGGGGCGGGTTAAATTGAGCTTCTAAAAATTATGGCAAAATAAAATTGAAGTGCTAATAGGAAAGGAAGGAAATCGCATAGCACAATAAACATTGGTACTTTTATAGTGATTTGGCACAACCCTTGGTACCTACTCTACTTCTCTGAGTCAGTCACACTACTACAATCAGATTCCACTACACTTGAGCAACCATCTCTAATCAATGTATACATGTTGGTTTTCCCAAGCTCACCAACAAACTCTACAATCTTTTATTTTCAGAGCTTACCAAAAACTCTTACAATCTCCTAGCAAGTCTAACCTACTTACTGTAACTAATAAAAATACACTAAAAGCCCCTTGCTTGTAGGGATATTGATAGAGATAAAATTATACAAATATAAATGCCTCTACAATAGGCAGATTGTACAAGAATAAGTGCAACCATAGAAAAGATAAAATGCTTATGAACTGATAGTTCAAACTCTAGATAAGTTGTTGTAGTTATGAGCTTTGAATGCTTGATTTAGAGTGCAGCATAAGGGAGTTGAGATCCTTGGAAGAAAAATTTAATAATTTGTAAATGCTCTTCTTCACTTCAATAACTTCTCCAACTTTTTCAACAACTTCAACTCTTGGACCGTTCTTTGATTACTCCACTTATACTAGGATTTGAAATCTTCCTATTAGAGAGGATAAGGTTCATTAAATGTGAGCGAGCGTTCAAATTTCTGACCATTGAGACTGTTCCCGTGACTTCAGACTATCTGAAGTAAGGACTTCAGCACATCAGGAATGATGGAGAATTGACTAGTGGTGATTCGCTGAGTGATTAATGTATATAGTTTATAGAATATATGAACACAACATTAGAAATTTGGACAGCCACACAAAAAAAACAACAACAAATACATAAAGAGAAAGCAACAATGCAGCAAGCTAAGGTTTCTTGTGAGGTGGTTTGGGTCTGTTGGTGTTGGTGAGAGGAAAGAAGCGATGATCTTCAGAAGGGTTGAGAGGCTTGGTGGGAGAAGAGGGTGGTTTGGGAGGCTGGGGTGCTGGGGCTCTAGGTCTCTTAGGGATTATGATTTTGGATTTGAGGGAAGGTGGAAAAAGAATGAAGGTAGGGTCCTTGAGAATTGTTGTGGGTGGTTCTTAGGAAGGTTGGGAACGATAAACTATGACAAGGATAATTAGAATTCTAGTGTGAAAGGTAGGGTCTAGCAATTTTGGAAAATAGATAGGTTCTTTTGTTGAGAATTGCTTGGGTTTTGGCATTCACTATTTCGTGATGCATGAAAATGGGTGGAAGGGGTTTAGATGGGGGTTGAGATTGAGGTTTTGATTTGGGTGGAGTTTTGGTTTTGGGTTTAGGAGGAGGTTTGGGTTTGGAAGGACATTTAGAAGATGATGCAGGTTTGGGAGTGGGCTTGGGTAAAGGTGTAGGTTTAGGAGGAGGAGTTAGGGAAGGAGTAGTGGATGGGGCAAAAGAGGGTTTAAAAATAACCCTAAGTCTCTCCCTATAATATGGATTTACAAATTCTGGGAAAGGAAGAGGTAGATCTAACATCAGAGCATCTATATAAAGTTTCCTTCTTTCAAGATACACATCCTCTGGAAAGTAGCACATGAAGGGAAAAATCAAGCCTATGAGACCAAGATAAATATTCTTGTTCAGAACTATGAGTCCTTCATTATGAAGGATTTAAAAAATATCTCTAACATGTTTGGTAGATTTCAAAGATCACCAAGGGGTTGAAAAGTCTTGCTGAAAAATATTTAGAACCAAAGCTAGTAAAGAAGATTCTAAGATCTCTACCTAAGAATTAGATACCTAAAGTCACTACTATCCAGAAAGCAAAAGACCTAAACAAGATAACAGTAGATGACTCATGGGGTACCTCATGACACAGGAAGTATTGATGAGGCAGAAGGTTCTAGAGGAACCAAAAGAAAAGAGAGCCATAACATTGAGAGCAAAATCTGAAGACGAAGACTCTTAAGGAGACTAGAGAAGAAGATGGAGATATTGCAATGATCACAAGAAGATTCAAGATAATGTTTAAGAAGAAAAGATTTGAAAGTAACTCAAATAACTTCAAAAGCAATGATAAGAAGAACTAGACTCCTATTTGTTATAATTGCAGCAAGCTAGGGCACATGAGATTTTCATTGCCCTAAACCAAACAAGAAACAAGGAGATCAGCAAAAGAAGTATAATTCATACTTTGACAAGAAGAAGAACAACAACAATCAAAACAAAAGCAACAAGAGATTTGAGAAGAAAAAGATGGCAATGAATTCATGAGAAATGCTAGAGAGCATGATGCATGAAAGTTTGAGTGATGATGAAGAGGAACATGAAGCCCAAATTAGCACACACACTCTAAGAGGAAGAGATCATGAAGACTACATAGGCATTAGCTTCATTCCTATCCATGAAGATGAGGTGAACTCTAAGCCTGAAACTCTCAATCATGAAGACATTCTAGAAGAATTATATTTTGAATTTAACGCTTTATAAGCCAAGCATAAGGAAACCAACAAGGAGATGGATAGAATGACTAATAAATGCCCCAAATTAAAAGAAGAGAATTCTAAGCTCAAAATTAATCAATGTACCACTAAAGAACTTGAGCATCTCAAGACTGAGAATTGTTAGTATAAGTACATAGTTTTGATGAAAAACAAAACTTGATTAATGATTTAAGTTAACTGCTAATGAAAGTTTGTCAAGATCTCAAATCAAGAAACAACTTCAAAAGTGTAGTTAAAAAGAAAAGAAGTTAAAAGTGCTGAACTTTTAACCTTCATAAAATGATTTATAATATGTTCAAGTATTTAAGACATGGTTCAGAAGAGGAACTACTTCAGATGTTACAATTGCCATCTTCAAAAGTGTTGAAGCATGTAGCCAAGTCACTAGAAGAATAATGTCATTTCAGACGTTTTGAAGACCTTATTTCAGACATGCTAAAACACGCTTAAAGAGTGTTAAAAAATGGCTAAGTTCAAAACTTCAGATGATATGAAAGCTTATCAGACATGTTAAAGTTCAAGACCATGCAATTAATTGATTCATGCCATTTCAGATGGTGTGAAATATTATTTCAGATGTGCTAAAAAATCATCCATCATTTCAGTTGGTCTAAATTATTTACTTTGGATAGTCTAAAGGTATGTAACACAGCCTTGTTTTGATGATTCAAAATGAAAGACCATCTCACATAGTCTAAAGGCATGCTTCAGATGGTATGAAGTGACGATGAGTCCCAAATAGTAAATGCTGAAGGCATTCCAGACGTTTTGATGACATTGCTTCAGACGATCCGAGTCATCTAACTATTGTTTCTAGTAAGATGGTGTCGCAAGTTTTCACAACTGTAAACCAAACCAAAAGAAGGCAAACTTCAATGGGAGAAAATTCAAACATTCTTCTACTTTTAATGAAGCTCAACTATCCTAATGGGAAGATTTCAAATCAGAATATAAGAAGAGTAAGTTTGATCATTGGAATAAGATAAGAGAAAGAGAATAGAAATGCAGTAAGAATTCAAAGAGCTAAAACCTTCATTTACTCTTACACAACTCCAACAGCCTTCATGGTCAAACTTTTAGCTATCTTTATTAAGGCTTTCAACAACTTTCCAAGAAGAACATTTAAGCTATCAAGTCTTCCTCCCCTGAATCAAAGAAATACTTTATAAAATGTATTTAATTTTTTTGTCTTTATTGTTGTGTTCCCTCGAGTTGGTGATTGGAAACCAAGCTCAAGAAGAGTTGTACTAGTTTATTGGAATGTGTCTCATAGCCAGTAGCTATATTATATTTACGCCCCCTAGAGCTGGAATTTAGAAAAGTGCAAAGTCATTGAAGTGTTAAGCCCCCTTAAGCTATCAAGAAGAGTGCTAAGTGCACTAGTTGTATTTCTGCTATAGTGAGTTAGTAGAACCCAATTCACTAGAGGAGAGTGCTTGGAAGAGTAGAGTATAGTAGTTGATTCGAACCACTATAAAAATCTTTGTCTGAATATTGAGTACTTACATTACTTTTAATGAATTGTAAAAAGATGATCTTAATCCTTCAAGGGGTTTTAGCAAAATTTTTTGATTAACCCTATTCACTCCTCTCCTCTTAGTTTGTACCTTATTTTGGGACCCAATAAGAATAATGCCCTTGTGTTGGGTATGGAAAATCAGAAGGCGCCAACTGATCTGATTTGATCAGTCGACCAACCAGCCGACGACGCCGGCAAA
>JAYJMB010081450.1:0-21822 GCA_036873735.1 Pouteria campechiana
GGTTGTTCTATATAAACCTCTTCATTAATAAATCCATTTAAGAATGCACTCTTTACATCCATCTAATATAACTTGAAATTCATATAGAATGCAAATGCAAGAAGCATTCTAATGGCTTCAATTCATGCAATAGGAGCATATTATTCTTCAAAATCAATACCTTCCTCCTAACAGTACCCTTTTGCTACTTATCTTACTTTATTTCTTAGTACAATTCTAAATTTATCTAATTTGTTCATAAAGACTCATTTAGTTCCTATAGTAGATTGATGATTTGGTCTTGGAATAATAGTCCACGCATTATTTCTTTTAAATTGATCTAATTCTTCTTGCATAGCTGAAATCCAATTTTCATGTTCTAAAGCTTATTCTATGCTAGTTGGTTCTAGTTGAGAAATAAAAGCAAAATTTCCATATATTTGATGATAAGAAGATCTAGTTCTGACTTTATCATATACATCACAAATTATCTTACTTTCAGAGTGATTATGCATGAATCCTCAATTTTTAGGAAAAGTATTATTACCTTTATTTTTTACCTCACTGATGGATGGTCCATCATTTGTTTGTTCTTCATCCATCTATGTTTCTGATTGGGAATGTTTACTTTCTTTGTCTTGTATTTTCATTTTCTCCATTGATGTTGTTAGTTATATTATCTCATCATCAAAATCACTTATCCTCCTAGAGGAATTAGTACTTTCATCAAATTTTACATGAATAGATTCCTCTATAGTCTTGTTTTTCAGGTTGTAGACTCTAAAGCCTTACTAAAAATGGAATAACCAAGGAAAATGCCTTCATCAGATTTATTTTCAAATTTACCATGGGTTTCTTTATCATTGTTAAGAATAAAGCACTATAGCCAAAAGTATGAAAATATGAAATATTTGGTTTCTTGCCATACTATAATTCAAATGCAGTTTTGTTGAGTAAAGATCTAGCAAAGATTCTGTTAATAATATAACATGCCGTGTTCATTGCTTCAACCCAAAAATACTGTGGATGATTGTATTCACTCAACATTGTGCTTACCGTCTCTTGCAAGGATTTATTTTTCCTTTCAGGTAATTTATTTTGTTGGGGTGTTCTTGGTGTAGAGAAAGTTTGAAGAATCTCATTGTTTTCACGGAAGTCAGTGAATCTATGATTTTCAAATTCTCTAGCATAATCACTCCTTATGGCAACTATATGAGAGCTTTGTTCATTCTATACAAGTTTAGAAAATACCTCAAAGAATGAAAAATCTTTATCTTTGGATGTTAGAAACATTACCCAGGTAAATCTACCAAAGTCATTTATAATTACATATGCATAATGTTTCCCTCCAAGGCTTCTTATTCTTGTTAGTCCAACTAAATCCATATGTAGCAATTGAAGGGGTTTGGTTATGTATACTTTTTTGTTTGACTTAAATGATTCTTTTACTTGCTTACCTTTCATGTAAGCGTCACATAACTTATTGTCAAATTTGAGTTTTAGTAAGCCAACAACTAGATCTTTATTATATAATCTTTCAATTAGATTTTTGTTGGCATATCCTAGCCTTCTATGCCACAACATGGGTTCATTGTCATTTATGACAAGATATTTGACTTTGATATCATTTAAATCCACCAAATATACATTTCCATATCTTTTCCAAGTACTAGAACTAAATTTGAACTATTTAATATTAAACAAATATGATATTCAAACACAACTTTGTAACCATTATCACAAAATTTACTTACACTTAAAAAATTATGTTTTAATCCTTTTACTAATAAATCATTTGAAATTGTAATGGAGGTAGGTTGGCCAATTTTATCAATTCTAACCACTCTACCTTTCCCATTATCCCCAAAGGTAACTTTTCCACCATTTTTAGCTTTTAGTTCTATGAACAGCTCCCTTTCTCCTGTCATTTGTCTTGAGCAACTAATATCAATGTACTACTTGCTACTCTCTATGGCTCTCAAACATACTTACAGTAATAAAATTAAGCTATAACTTTTGGTACCCATTTAGGAATAGGTCCAAGTGGATTAGTAGCAAATTTGGGCACCCATTATTTTTTAAATGCTACTAATCTGTTTTCTGGATATATAGTTGCATTTACAACTTTAGCAACTATTTTACGAATCCAAATCATATTCTCTTTGGGTTCTAATTTTCTTTTGTGATTTTTCTTTCTTTGGTTTCCTATATCTTTCTTTGTTTTAAGTTTAAATAAGGTAGTAGTTAAGGTTCTTCTAAGAGCATAATTTTCTGTTTTGATTTGCTTAAGTTCTATATTTATATTTTGATCAGTTTTGAGCAATGTATTTTCTTATCTTAATTAGGAGCATTCATTAAGTCTTCTTTTAAGTTATCTTTTAGTTTCTTTATGTTTATCGTTTAATATTTTGAAATCTAAATACAGTTCATCTAGTAATTCTTCAATATCAGAAATTTTAGGTTTCAAATTTACCTCATCATTGTGGATGGCCATAAAGCTTATTCCTATATGATGCTCTTCCTAATCTTGTTCTTTGGAGCTGAGTGAGCTGCATTGAGCTTCATTTTCTTTTTCTTCATCACTCAAGCTTTCTTGCATCATGTTTTCCAACATTTCTCATGCAGGCATAGCTTTCTTCTTCTTTCCAAATTTCCTGTTATTGGAAATATTCTTTTTGTCAAAGTAAGAGTTATACCTTTTCTTCTTATCTCCTTGCTTTTTATCTAGTTTTGGGGGCCAAATTTCATATGCCTAGGCTTGCTATAATTGTAATAGATTGGAACTTCCTTTTCTTATCTTTACTTTTGAAGTTCTTGGAATTATTTTCAAATCTTTTCGTTTTAACCATGTTTCTGAATCTTCTGGTTATCATTGCCATATCTTCATCATCTTCACTGGTTAAGGCTTCATCTGAAGATTCTTCATTCTCTGATTTTGCTTGTAAAGCCATTATTTTTTGCTTTTGACTCCATTTGGAGCTTTTTGTATCATCAGTACTTCATGGGTCATGAGTAATCCCATGAGTTCTTCTACTGTCACCTTTGTTAGATATTTTGCTTTTTGTATAGTAGTCACTTGAGACATCTAGTGTCTAGGCAGAGATCTCAAGATTTTCTTTACTAGCTTGGGCTCTTTGTATTTTTCTCTTAAGTTCTTTAAGTTGTTGGTAATTTTCTAAAATCTTCTAAACATTTTAGAAATATTTTCTGATTCCTTCACAAAGAAGGCTTCATATTCCTGCACTAGAAGCTTTAGTTTAGTCTCTTTTACCTAATTTGTACCTTGATGTGCTACCTTAAGTTTATCCTATATTTCTTTAGCTGAATCACATGCATAAATCTTTTCAAACTTAGAAGAATTTAGTGCATAGAAGAGGCAATCCTTTATCTTAGCATAATGTTCTATTACTTGTATATCTTTTGGAGTGTATTTGTCTTCAGTGTTAGTAATATTCTTTTCAATTTTCATTACAAGCCACAACTAATAATCTATGGTAGTCAAGAAATTTTGCATTCTCATTTTCTAATACCCATAATTAGTTCCATCAAATAAATGAGGTCTGGAAGTAGATTGTCCTTCAGCAGATGTAGGCCATTTGAATCTCTTCACAAGTTAATCTATTGGTAATCAAAATTTAACTAGTGAAGCCTACTCTGATACCACTTGTTAGTCCCTTAGTGAATGCACCTTTTAAAACTTTTAGCGAAAACAAATGATCAAAGTGCTGAATGAATAAAAAGAACAGATTGTACAACACATAGCACAAGATTTTATAGTAGTTTGGCCCTTCCTGGGTTCCTACTCCACTTCTATGAGTCAGTTTCCTCTACTAATCTTAGGTTCTATTAACACCTTAATCAACCTTATTAAATACATGTTAGTTTTCCTACAAGCTTGCCAACCAACTTATTAGTTTTCCAAACTAACCAGAAACATTTACAACTTGTTGGTTTTCAAAGCTCACTAACAAACATTTATCCTTTCAGCAAGTTTTTCACTTGCTTATCTCAATACATAAACACCAATCACTTTGCTTATGTTACAAAATATCAAAAAAGAGTGTACAAATTAATGCCTCTTACTTAGGTAGACTTGTACATAAATTCAAAACTTTAAGTAAATAAATTAGCAATAAGAATAAGAGATTCAAACTCCTTAATTGAGAAATGATTTAGACTTTGAAAGCTCTGATAGAGTTGTTGCCATTAGAGTTGAACTTTAAAGGAAGATTTTGAATGCTTAAAACTTTAATTCTTTGTATTTTCTATATATATTCTATATATATATATTCTTTTGCATCTAAATGCATCTTTTATAGGCCAAAAGAAGTTTTTAGTTGCTAACTATTATGGACTTTCAAATGTTCAAAAATGTTTTTCATCACGTTACATTTTATCTGATGTCTGACTTTGTAAAAATCTGGTATTGGTCTACTACTTTGTCACTGATGTTTCTTAATATTTGCATGAGTATCGGATGCTCCAAAGCAGCGAGTGAACAAACCTTGTCTTTTAATGATTTTGGATACTCTGATTTATTCTCTTTAGATTCTCTAAAATGATAGTAAACCTTTCTATTTTCCATAGATCTTTGTAGAGAAGAGTTTGATTTTTCTGAACCTTTGATGCCTTAGAAAGGGTGACTCCAAAATAAGGTTGCTGACTCCAAAGTAAGGTTTTGATGACAACAAAGTAAGTTTGCTGACTCCAAAGTTTGCTTGCTGACTCCGAAGCGTATCTTGATGTCTCCGAAGCATTTCTGATTAACTTTGAAGTGTATCTTCATAACTTTGAAGCAGGTCTGCTAACTTTGAAGCATAACTCCATGATTCTGAAGCGTGTCTTCATGACTTTGAAGCATATCTAGTTTACTCTGAAACGTGTCTGATTAACTCCGAAGTGTATCTTCATGACTCCGAAGTAGGTCTTATTGATTTTCAAGTGCATCACGACAACTCTGAAGCTTCCATGATGACTATGAAACTTGTCTTTTGATTCTAAAGCCTGCTGTGATGACTTAAAAACTTTCCTATTGGTTCTGAAGTATGCTATAACAACTCCAAAGCTTGCCTGTTGGCTTTGAAGTATGCTTATAATGACTCCAAAGCTTCTCTTGGCTGACTCTGAAGCATGTCTTGATGTCCCCAAAGGCATTCTTGTTGGCTCTGAAGCATGTCTTGAAGATCTTAAGATCTTTGTTGTCTTGTTTTAAGTATATATATAATTTATATACTTATTTTTCATGAGCATTTACTTGGTTTCTTCCTTTCATTATCATGAAGATTATTCACAAGTTGAGTATGGGATAATATTTTTGCAATATGCTTGAGAAAAAATTGTTAGTACCTTACTGTTTCACTCATGTCTTTGCTCATTATCAAAACTTACTTGGTTAAGAATGTTCATCATCAAAATTAAGCTAGATCGAATGTTCAATAGTCTACTCCGCTTTGATTCTCCCTTTTTCATATGCATTTAATCATCACTTTTCCCATTATTTTTCCCATTAATAATGACAATTAAAGCATAATAAAAATTAATTCATTACTAAAATCAATATTTCAAAAATTTTTTCATCTCAATTCCTTCCCATTTTTAGTAACATTAGAAACAACTCCAATGCATCCAAGATTCAATTACCAATTTACCAAAATTAACACCCAGGTGTTACAGACCTCCCTCCTTATAAAAAGTTTCATCCTCGGAACTTTCAAATTTATGTAAATTTTAGTATTGTCTTAAATTACAATTCAATTCAGAACTTATATCACTATCACCACTTTATACAATCCAATTAAAATCAATCATATCTACAAATACGTTAATTGTCACCAATTTTTGATAATATTTCACAAAGGCCAAAATATCTAATGGTTCAATCACTTTCATGTCAACTTACTGAAATAATCAAAAAGCCAATCACTATAAATACTCATGATCTTATGCACACTAAAGGTATAGAATTTATTGGTTTAACCATGTTCTTTCATAAACAATCACAGAAACGCATATCATAAGCAATACATCTAGATGCAATTTCATTATTAGCACAAATATGTAATTAACATTCTCAATTTAGGTTTACTCTAATACTTTCATAACTTCAGAATTAACTTCAAAATTAACTCAATACATAAAAAGTCTATGACAATTTCCATGTTAGCATTTTTCAACCATAATAAAATCCCCTATTAATCAATACACTTAAATATTCCAAATTCTCATTCTTAATCATAACGCAAATACCAATTCATTTAACAATATCAAATGTTGTATCATTTACAACAATCAATCATACCATCAAATGGTACTTAATGTTCAAATTACCTAGATAACCTCTGGCAAATCTATCAAATAGCCAACTTAGGGCTTTCACAATCATTCACAAATGGAACTACTATCATGGTGCTAATACAAACAGTAACAACATTTCTAAAACTATCCAAGTTCAATCATCTCTACTCACTTGTGGATCTTTAACATTTCTATCTTGACATTTATGTTAAAATTTTTAATCATGCATTACCTGCTATCAACCAATATCATGCTCAGGAGGCTACCAACCAGAAACCAAGTGGTCTCAACGACAACCAAGTGGACATAGCCATAATCCAAAGTGGACACAACCACAACCAAATGTCATTAACTATCATCAAAGTGCACTTAGCCACTAACCAAAGGAACTCAACTATCTTAATACTTTGGTGTGTTCAGGTTTATCCCTGTAATTCGGGTACAAATGTTGCAAAATCAATGATCACATGGTATTCTGCCTTCATTGCAACCTAAATATCATAAGTTCTCCATCCACACCTACTAAATAAGCAAAGGAACCCCACACAATAGGCCGATCAGGCCTCTTCACCTTTACGGGTGGCATAATCAAACAAATCCCTATCATGGGCAGGATCCCAAATATCCAAAGTAGTCATCCCAGCAAGCATCCAAACCCAAATTTATACAAATGACATTCTTGTTGGTATCTAAATCTCAATTACCTATCAATTCTGTTCCAAGAGGCATCCAATTACAAGCATGAAGCTCATCATGCGTCCAAGCCTCAATCAAATAATCAAATATCCAAACTTACCAATTAACCAAATGGCCAAACCTTATTCGAATAACTAAATCCAAACCAAACCTCTACAATATCCATATTTTCGTGTTGTCCTAGTATCGTACAAAACTCTAATCATTCTATCACCACACAAACCCAAATGCCTCATGGGGCATATCATACATTATCATACATAATGTTTCATCAATCATTTCAATTATTTAACATGTCGCCCATAACCAAATTCAATAACAATCAATTCTCAAAATAGATATCTAATTCTCAATTACATAACAAGTATATTCTATCTAATATCCAAATCCAAACATGCTATTGACCTTAGTCAATGAAACATCTTAGCATGCATTAAATTCTCAATTACATCATAATTGTATTACAATCAATATCCAAATTCAAGCACGTTTCCCAATTCTCAATCAAATTACTAAACTCAAACTCATACTAAATTACATCATTAAACCAAAGTACAAACCAAATGCATACATCAAACTCATAAGAATATTTAATGTCAATCATTATACAAAAGTATATCAAGTCATCATTCATAGATAAATAAATGAGGCTTAACAAGTCATTCAGCAATTCATGAACATGTCATTATTTATGATCAAGATACACATCCTTGTATTCAACCAAAAACAAGCAAAGTGATTCAAGAAAAATGTAAGCATCATGTTGATCAACCATAATTTAGGTTCTCAAAGTTCATGATATACATCTCATGACAAAACTTATTCAGTAGAACACATATAATATCCAATCAATTTAGTTGACCACCCATCAAGGTTCTAACAACTATTTGAACTTAAGGAATTGCATGCTTCATCTCAATTATTCAAATAAACAAAATTAATTTCAATTTTCAATAATTATAATCAATTTTAACATACTTGTAATTTCCTAACACCCTAGAACTCATAATAGTGTAGGAGAATACACCTTTGTCCCCATATTCATGATGTACTACTCCTAGTTAATATACAATTTCCTTTGTAATTCAACTTTATGTGCAATATGCATATATTAATTTATCATTAAAAAAATTTCATTCACTAACATCCATTAACATCATCTCAATTCTAATAGTCAAGTTATCCCCATTCCCATTTCATTTTGCATTTATCATACACATATTCATATCTTATACAAGTTGGCCCTTCATCATCCTCATATTTGATACCAGTTATCCATACTCTTTATAAATTCTATTCATGTTTCTGATATATCATGATTCCTGATATCATGAAATAAAATGTTAGATTAGTCTATTTGAGTTATTTGTGATTTAATACTATTGTCTGATTTGTCATGTAATTTGCTCATATTTTTCTACTTCACAGTGATTCAATTACATCTGAAATAGAATCCACTTCAATTTCTATTCAAATCTCATAACTAATGAACAAATCTTTGTCTTTTTGGTTTAACCATGTTTGATTTACATCATGTTATCATGTTAAATTATATTTCAGCAATACTTGAATTTACTTTAACTTATAATACCCGATCCAAATTCTTGAACCTCTATATCATAGAGTCAATTTATGTGCCCATTTACCACATGAAGAATTAGCATGTCATTACTTCAAACCAAAGCAATATAATTACAACATTCAAGAATAATGTTTGCAAGGAAAATAAAAATTAAACACTACTCCCATCTATCCCATACTATTCATATCATAATTGTTATAAAAGAACCTTAATTCTTTCTATAAAAGCAATAACGAGTTTACTCCTCAATTTTGTAACTCAATAATAAGTTTACATATAGCTCTTGGCAGTTTACTAAATTCTCATTAGAGTGCATTCTTATTCCATTTCATTCTCAAGTTCTGCCAAAACAAAATATACTATCATTTTCCATTTATTTTTAATAATATGAATCTGTTCTTACTAGATCTACTGTATTTCCCTTGCCATTCAAATGTTCTAGTTATATCAGACAATTTTATATCATTTTTCATAAATTATAATTATTACTTTATGTTATTGCCTCCAATCTCTATAAGTTTCATCCATCTCTCATGGTACCATTACTTTATCTATCCTAAACCATTATGATATGCAACTCATAATGGACCGCAATCCATACAATATTTCAATTAGTTCAATTTATCAAACATCCACTACTAAATCATTGAATACCATTGTAAGATATAATATCATCATTTCATATTATACAATCTATGTTAGTCAACAAGTTCTGGGATACTTCCTCGCCTCGATCATTAATATACTTAAAGAATAAAAAAAAACCCTTATTGGACAAAAACCATATTTGTAACATAATGGCCTTATTTAAGATAATGGAATCAACCTTATTACAATTGCAACAATCCAAATGTACATTATTCAACCAATCAATCTAGAACAATATACAATTCACTCATACAAGTTCTAAGGTAATCACACCTTGTTCTATATAAAAAATATTATCTATCCCCACTCATTTGCATATATAAAGGATAGAGTAAATATTTTTTTATAAGTAACATTGGAATGCCCTTTATCCCCATTAATCCATTCCTACATAGTGATGATGGATAAATCACAATAATTTCTTAATACTCATTTACTTTATATAATAAAATTCTTCCCTACAACATTATAAGACATTCTCTATCCTCAACCATATCTGCATTCATACATTTATAACAAAATTTAAACGTCCATGAAAATGCAGTACCTAGAATCTTGGGATGCTCATGTTCCTATTAATCCATATATTCAAGACAACCAAGCAAGGTGGGCCTATTTAATTTACTATCAATATCTCTCCACTTCTTGAGCTTTCATTGCACAAGCTCCTTAGCTTATCATCCATTCTCAATTAACCTATTAAACTCTAACTTTTATGTATACTAATTCTGAACAATTAGCATACATCCACTCAAGCTCACTACAAAATTCAATGTTAGTTATACGGGGGAATATACAAATTATTAATCAATAGTTCAAGTAGCAAAAGTTTAAGTGAGCCACAACAACAGGCCATGCTGTAAATCAAGGAATACTCACGAGTGCAGTAGTGTCAATGTTTGATGCAATCGAAGCATTATCATCCTACCATCTTATCTTATAATACTTATCATAACAGACATATTCAACCAATCCAAACTGAATTCATCACAAATGTACAAGCAAAACACATGTAATTGGAATATCCTTACTCCATATCATCATTTATGGTAATCAATCATATTATTAATAAATACAATTCAAAGTGAAACCCAATGTTAATCAACAGAATTATGTCATATTTGCCAAGTCATTCAATTCACATGCTTACAAACCAAGTACAGTTCACATGCCATCTTTCATAAAAATTGGTCATAATCAAGACTTCATCAAAAAACCCTCAAAGTTCCTATGAATATGTTTATAAATCCAATAAAACATCAAAATAAGGTCATTCCCTCAAATAAACATCTAAGGATCATATCATATCATGTCATATCGAACCAAATCAATCTAATAAACCATAAAGATTCATATACTTATAATGATATAATTATTCTAAGTCACAAACTCTTGTAAAACAATAACATTTATCATTAAAAAGGATGCATATAAGCACCACCACACTTCCGCTGCGCTACCCTATTCCCAACAAATATGTATCACTTCCAAATCATCATTGTACTATCACAACATTATTACCTTACTTTCATATCAATAATCTTTATACAATAGCATAACCATTCATATGAATAGCCTTTACACAAAATTACAATTATACAATTTCTAAGTACCTCTTTTCCCTTACTCACACCTTTAATGTATGGACTAACATCTCCCTTAAATTTTAGTGTTCTTCCATATTTCTCATAAGTTCATAAACTCATGTTGGCATGTCATTTTCTATTTCTATCAGTAGTTATTGCCATCAAGATTCTGGGCTAATCTCTCAACTTAAACTTATCGCATAGATAAGTTATTAGACTTTGATACCATCTGTAACACTCTGCACCCTACCCTAAGCATTTTGGTCATCCGATATATTTTTCTCTATTGGGGCCTATGTGGGACACTACCATTTCCCTTCTTATTAAGGAAAGTCTACCCATCACCCCGCTATTTCCTATTTTTAAGGGAACAATTCTGCCAAAAAATTGGCAAAGTCTACCTTGAATCATGTGCATTTAAACTTGATATAAAATCAACAAACACATTCTTAATATCCATATCAATAAATTTTAATATAAAATAATCATCAATAAAAACATTTGAATTTAAAATCACTAAACCCTTTGAACTTACTCATAGCCCAGAATCTGCATCGCCCCATGATGGCAATAACCTACCTTAATCCATTTCCAAATCATACACATGCGCTATTATGACCTACCAATACATTTATCTTTTATATAATAAAATCCATCTTTACTAAGTTATTACAATTCAGAATAAATACAAAATTCACTTTCTAAAAACATAGTGAAAACCATAAACTTAAATAACCTCTTTCATAGCTCCCTTGCTCGACTTGTCCACTAAAAATGTGAACAAGAAAGTGTGAGTCCTGGCAACTCAATAAGTAGGTAAAAATAATAAACAACAATTAATTTACGATAGCTTGTTTCAATCTAGAACATGAATAGCCTCTGAAAAGCAATCACATTCATAATACACAACTATGAGGCTCAATCATAAAATCCAAAAAATTCAAATATAATATGCAATGAAGACCACAATCTTCATTGTTCTAAAAACATGTAGACGTATCAAAGATAAAGAATATATCATATGATCCAAACACACTTGTTCACAACAAATGGGCATCCTCTATCCCCTATCATTACACTTCATATCATGAGTAAAATACTAACTATGTCAATCCCAAGGATATTTACCATCCTTCACACTCATGTATTCACAAACCACATAAACATTAACCATTAGAACATTATGGGACATTCACTATCCCCATCCAATCAAACATACCTAGAATCAATCAAATGGGCTAATTCTTATGCACTCAATCAGAAAAGGGGGCCTACTTACCTTCATGAAGACTCCTTTCCATAATATCTCAACTCAACCTTTGATTTGACCCTTTGGTTCTAAGGCAATTGTCCCATGAATCCTACATACATAATACATAATTACAACATTTAATAATGCTTCCTAATGGTTCAAATTATAATTCCTTGCAAGTGTATGGACATATAGCAATATAGTATGGAAATGCAAGGGTCGATCCTATAGAGAATAATAAACAACTTAATTAATCTTAGTTACTAAGTATAAAACTAAACTAACTTTGAATAAGATGTGATATAATTTCAAAAACTTAATAGAATAAAAGTAAATAAATAGCTAATGACAGTGCAGAGAGATTAATAAGATGAAGAAGTCTAGGGTTCTAATTTCACCACAAGATGATAACTCTTTGCCAATGAATGCTGGATTTAATGCCTCACTTGGGTTCGTTCTTTCAAACATAAGATCATTACTATTTGATGTGCAGCTTCAAATCTAGTGCTTTGAATCATTCCAATTACTTATGATATTTAGTATAATTGAGATGAAAACCCATTAAATTCAAGAACATAAGAACCTAAATAGAATGATTTAGCATATGATGTGTACCTTAACCATCTATCCTTCTCATTCAAGGGAGCTGAAAAATAATCTAACTCATAATATTGGTGATCAAGTAATAAAATAAATTAAATCATTGCAAATAATATCATGAATGAAACAAGATCATCTAGCATTAATAATATCCAACAATCTATAACAAAGAGTATAAAAAAGGGCTACATCTTCACTCAAGAAAAAGGGATTTAGTTCATAAGAGAAAATAAAATGACTCCCTGAGACAGGATGATAATAATGAAGAATATCTTTTCTCTTTTTTCTTTCTTAATTGCAATCCCTTCTTCTTCTCCAAAAGAAATCTTCCAGAAAATGGCTCTAAACCTTAGAGAAAAACTCTAAAAAATGAAAGTGGAAGAACCCTGCAAAACCCCTAAGTATTTCCTTAAAAAGCCAACAAAAATATGCAATTGTGGAAAAGTCCGCAAATGGTCCATCTCGGGCACTAGCGGCGTTGGCTGGCCGCCGGCTTGTGGTGGTCCAGTATGGGCTCCGGCCCGCCGCCCGGTCTTTCTTGCTCTGTTTGCTCCATTTGCTACATCTTTAAAGTTGCTTCTCTACCAACCTTTTTCTCTTCTTTTTCATTCTTTTTCCATCTTCAAAGCACCTAATAAAATCCAACAAATAAGCATTAAATTCAACTAAAAGAGATAAGGATTTGCAAATAAATAAGCTAAAACATGTGTAATATATGTGCATGAAATTGACTCTTCTCTTCCACATCATTTTCTCATAAATTCTACAAACATAATTATCACCTTTCTTAGAATGATTCTATCATACATTTACTAGGCATAGCTTAACAATAAATATAATAGGCAACATATTCTTCACTTGATCCAAGTCATGCTTAGACACATTTTAACAATAAACCACTTCTTTAACAATTAGTGGAATCTTTACAAAGGGTCTTAGGGAAATCCTTTTCCAATCATGTATATCCAATATATAATTCAATTATCATGTAATTAACTATAAAGAATGCTACTTAAGCTATACACTTATTCAATTAACAGTTTAAACATGTTATACATAAAAGCCCCTTTTCAACTCTACTTAGGTCAGGGCTAAAAACATGTTTTACATGTTCAAATCATCCTAAAACAAACTTCAAAATATTATAATCAATACATTAAATATTTTTTTCCAAATTTCTCTATTCACCAAAACCCTAGCTTAGCATAAATTAGGATTTTTTATGCCCAAATCATCATAATTAATCCATGAAATCTTTTTCTCCATGATTCCCATATCAATTTCATATAAAAACCCCCAAAATCCCTGTTTACACATGGTTAGAAACCCTGACAACTCAAAATCATAAATTCCCGTGTCTAATTAAGTTCCAAAGCATCAATATGCATGAATAAATCATTTCCCCATGATTTTAATAATAAATACACTTCATCTTCTCCAGAAATTATTGTAAACAAAACTCTAGGGGAAAAGGGTTTTACCTTCATTCTCATGCGTGTCTTCCTTCTTAAGACATCAATTCAGCTTCAAATCCTCAAGAACTCCTCATAAATTCTAGAAATGTTGAGAACCCATCTTCTTCAAATGTTCCCATGGCTGAAACTTGGGTTTAAAGAAAGGATCCAATGATTCTTCACTTAGGCAAGATAATCTCCTAGCTAAAATAGCATGAAATTGAGCATAATGAAGCTAGGGTTTGGGGAGGAAGAAAATAGAATAAAAGGGAAGAAGAAATGGAACAGACTGAAGAAGAAGAAGAAAAAATGGTTGATCATACTTTACCCAATGCCGGCGCTACAATGCAGATTTTCATGCCGTGGTGTGGAAGTCATTGCCTTGCCCTTAACCCCTCACTTCGGTCCTACATCGCGGTGTTGATTCTAGGTCACGGCGTCAACATGATGACCCCTTTTATGCTGATTTTCTCCCCTTTTTACTGTGTGTCTACTCTGCTTTCATTCTCCCTTTTTCATATGCATTTAATCATCACTTTTTCCATTATTTTTCCCATTAATAATGATAATTAAAGCATAATAAAAATCAATTTGTTACTTAAATCAATATTTCAAAATTTTTCTCATCTCAATTCCTTTCCTCTTTTAGTAACAGTAGAAATCACTCCAATGTATTCAAGTATTCAATTACCAATTTACCAAAATGAACACCCTAGGTGTTACACTAAGTTTTGATGATGAGCAAACATATAAGTGAGTTACATTCCCAAGTATTGCAAAAATAAGTAAAGAAAATAGGTTAACTACATTAGGGAAGTAACTTCAAAGTGATGAAGAAGGTCATATCAAGTTGAAATTTTATCACATCTAAAATTTTAGAGGAAGAAAAACTAGTAAATGCTCAAAGAATGATAATTCAAAACTTAAAAAAAAGGGATTTCAAATGCACTAGGATACTTTTAAAATCAAGTAAAACAAGTTTAAAAGATGTAGAACATGTTAGAATATCTAAAAGTCAAATCTGAAAACACAAATAATATGTTTGAAAGCTTGAGAACAAGTTTAGAGAAAGAATTCCATGCTTTAGAGATTAGAAAGATCAATGAAAACCTAGTTTAGAGTAAGGAAGTCTTTTAGAGGATGCTTTAAATGGTAAACACAAACATCAAAGATCAAAATATAGCCATTGAAAATGTTAGTCACCAGAAGGAACTTCAGAGCTTGGGAGATGACCTTCAGATGTTTTGAAGTGCATCATTGGAATGCAATTCAATCTAAGCCCAAGTTTAGAGGACTAAAAGAGTGCTTCAGAGCTCTAGAATTTTATGCGGCAATGGTAACTGACAAAGCACCCAATCTTTAGAAGGTATGAAGTAAAACTTCAAAAGGTCTGAAGCATGCTTGCAAGGCAAATTGTGTAGAGTTCAGAAAATGTAATATAAAATGGTTGAAAATTTACCACAAATAATAATTAATGGCTAAATGCCCTTCAAGGGTATAAATAGAGGATTCAAATCACTAGAAGAGTAGTTGAGCAAATTAAAATAAGAATTTACAAAGCTTTCAAGTTTTCTTCCAAGATTCAACTCTAAAATGGACTGAACTTTGACCAAAGCATTCAAAGTTACATCTTCACTGAACTTCAAATCTTTGCTCAATGCAAACTTTGTCTATTTATTTATACTCTAAATTATGTACGACTTGGCTAAGTAGGAGGCATTTATTTTGAACCAACATTTATTGCTTTCTCATTTGCAAGCAAGGGCTTGCAAATTGTATGTTCTAATTTCAGCAAATAGAAAAGACTTGTTGTGTTTATAGTGAGTTGGTTGGTAAGCTAGAAAAATCAACATGTATTTTCATCAGTGTGTTGATCAAGTGTTAGTAGAACCTGAGTGCAACAAAAAAGACAAACTCAAAGAAGTGGAGTAGGAACCCTGCTTTGGCTGAACCACTATGAAAACTTGTATTCAAGTGTGCTGTTTAATTCTCTTTATTTTCTTTCAGCACTACTGTTTTTAATTTGGCCAAAGTTGTTAAATGCAAAATTCACCCCCACCATCTTAAGCTACCTTAAGTAAGGGACACACAATTGGTATCTAATGATCAAATTATAATTCCTCATACCTGCACGAGTGTATAGCAGTATAGTGTGCTTAGCAAGGGTCGATTCCATAGGAAAATGTCAAACTGATTCAAATTATATCTAGTTACTAAAATATTCTAGCTCAATAGAAAAAGTGATGCTATATAAATAAAAGTGCAAGATTCAAGATGAGAACAAAAATAGTTGGTAAGTTGATGAGATTTCATAGGTTGCAAGAGTCTGGGATCCGATTTCACCACTCAATGATATCTTATGTTGCGGAGATGTTGGTGTCAATCATTATCTTGGGTTCATTCTCTAATTATTTACCATTAGGTGTGTGGGTTTAAATCAAGTGTTTTCATTCATTCCAATTACTTATTGTGTGTAGCACAATTGAGGTGAAAACCCATTAAGACCAAAGAACTTTAATGAAACAAATAGATTGGTTTAGCATATGGTATGTACCTTAACATCTATCCTTTCATTCAAGAGAGAGCTCATAGGTTATCATAAGGTGTGTACCTTAACCATGCTCATATAATCAATCTAATTCATAAAATTGGTGATCAAGCAATTAAACAAATCATATGACTGAATTAAAAGCAATGAATAAAACAAGATAAAATTGAACTAATAAACAAATAATCCCAGTTAGCAATGAATATCAAGGAGGGCTACATCATCACCCAAAAAAAAAGAGTTAGTTCATGCTAAAAAAAAAAAAAAAATCAAAATACTCATGTTGTAGAACTTGAAATCTCCCTCTTGTTCCCTTGTAGAATTCTCTTCCAAAGACATGTGCCACCACTTTCTCCTCTCCAAAGTCCCTTGTTTCTATGTTAAAACCTCCTTAAATAACCCAATTTATGGTTTGTTACACCTCCATATGGATTCCCAAAGTGGTCTTGTACCTAAAATATGCAAAATATCCAAAATATTAAGTTTTTGCACTTCCAAATACATTAGAGCCCTGGCTTAAAAAATGTCCACAAGTGACATCTTTGTCATATTCATTGGGTTTAGCATTTTAAGATAGTTTTCGTATTTTTACCATAACTTTCATGTATAATCTCCAAATCCTTTAATTGTTAATTTGTTAGATAGGTAACTTGAAGGGATACAACTTCTATGTTGATAACTTTTTATGAATCATTCTCTATCTATGCCAAAAATATTTAATCAAATATGATTATAAACTAATAAAATTGTGTCTATTGAGGATCCAAAATATGTGAATTTAGGTATTAAAACATGATAAATTATGAGCTCATCAAATACCCCCAAACTTAGATTTTGATCATCCTTGAGCAAAGTAGCAACCAAAACTCATGGAATGGTTAGGATAATCTCTCTCAAATGATCAAGAACATGCTAGGCAAATTACAAATATACACATAACTCAGAAATTATTCAAGTCGCTTACCAACTAATCTCATGAAACTCATGCTTCATCAATCCTTTCATGAAGTGAAAATGCGTGTGTGTAGTGTCAATTTCATGCTACATGCATGTTTTTCAGTCAATAATGTTCAAACCAATGATTCTAATGATCTTCACAAAACACCCCATAAGCCTGCTTTTCATAATACCTCTCCACTAATATAGAAAAATCTTTTCACTTGGATCAATAGGTCTTTGTTAAGCTTGTAATTGGGCCTTGGATTTTACTAACAAAGAAAAGAAGTAAGGACACATAAATGTTCACTCTCTTAACTTTTTGTTTGGGGTGTTTCTATTTATTTTATGGGTTATATTACTATCATGCCCCCAAACTTATTTCTTGTCTAGTTCATTGGAATGTGATCCCCCCAGTTATGGGCTATATTATTACCATACCTCCAACTTATCTTCTTTTGTGTTTATGGAGATGTGCTCTCCCCAATTAAAAGATGATTCCTTACTTAATCCTTTTCTTTTGTCCCCTTTCTTCTTCTTTGTGGCATTCTTCTTTTAAAATACCCCCCCAACTTAATTTCTTTTGCTTCACTCATACCTCTCTAATAACCATATTTATAGAATGTATCTCTTATAGGTCAGGCATGTTTTTCAGGCTAAAAGGGTCTAAATGATGAGGCTAAAGAAATCAAATCAAATGGTGGTCTTTTACATCCATTGAATATGTCATCCTTTCATTAAGGTTCAAAGGGCACAATATTGACATGATGTTCTAGGTTAGCTTGAAAGACTCAAAGTGATCAAAGAATGCCTAAATCATTTCCAAGTATACATATTATCTAGGATTTTGCCTCGAGGGATAATTAAATAAGTTCTAGAATGCTCACGTCAACTAAAATAAATCATTGAATTCACAACATCATCAACTAGTCAACATACACTTTGTATGATCATAACATAATGTACTAAAAAATTTCATCAATCATGAAAAAGAAAGACTTATAAAAAAAATCATTGAATCATAAGACCAAAGAACTTTAATGAAGCAAATTTATTGGTTTAGCATATGGTATATACCTTAACCATATATCCTTTCATTCAAGAGAGAGCTCATGGTTTAGCATATGGAGTGTACCTTAACCATGCTTAGATAATCAATCTAAGTCATAAAATTAGTGACCAAGCTATTAAACAAACCAGATGACTGAATTAAAAGCAATGAATGAAATAAGATAAAATTGAATTGATAAACCAACAATCCTAGTTAGCAACGAATATCAAGGAGGGCTATATCATCGCCCTAGAAAAATAGATTTACTTCATGCTAAAAAAAAATATTCAAAATACTCATGTTGCAGAACTTGAAATATCCCTCTCGTTCCTTTGTAGAATTCTTTTCTGAAGATGTGTGCCGCCACCTTCCCCTCTCCAAAGTCCTTGTTTCTGTGTTAAAACCTCCTTAAATAACCTAATTTAGGGTTTCCTGCACCTCCATATGGATTCCCAAAGTTTTCTTGCATATAAAATAAGCAAAATACCCAAAATATTAAGTTTTTGGACTTCCAAACACATTGGAGTCGCGACTTAGAAATTTGTTGTACATAATGTCCAAGAGCAATATATACTATTTTGGCCATATCTTTCTCATAAGATATCGGAATTGAATGATTCTTGATGTTTTGAAAGATAAATTTAAGATATACAATTTTTGTGCTTAACACTTTCTCAAAATTATCCTCCATTTATTCTAAAAAGTGTCTACAAGTGATGGCTTTGTCATATTCATCGGGTTTGGAATCTTGAGATAGTTTTAGTATTTTTGCGATAACTTCCACGTATTATCTTCAAATCCTATGATTCTTGATTTATTATAACTTGAAGGGCCACAACTTCTATGGTGATAAGTTTTCATGAATCATTCTCTATCTATGCCAAAAATAGCCTTAAAGTGATGTCTTTTGTAATCTTCAGCTACTTTTTGATATATTTTGATGCTTAAAATACAAACTAAATCTATTAAGTGCAATATTTAATCAAATATGATTATAAAATAATGAAATTATGTAATTGAGAATCTAAAATATATGAATTTAGGTATTAAAATGTGGTAAATTATGAGCTCACCAGTATTAGAGCATGCTTCACTTGTTATCTTTAAAAACTAAGTTATATAACTTTTTAAGTAATCCCAGAATGGACAACATGTTCAACAACACTATTGCAGAGGAATAGTCCACTACCTGACCTCCATATTTTTGTGGCACAAATTATGGATACTAGAAAATGCAAATAAAAAAATTTTATGATAGCCACAAATTACTAGTTGTGGCTCATAATTAAAACTGAAAAGGTTGTCCTCAATAGAGAAGATAAATTTACTGCTGAAGACATCCAAGCAATAGAACATGCAACTAAGTCAAAGAACTACCTCTACTATGCTCTGTCCCCTTCAGAATTTGGAAAAATTTCCTCATGTGACTCATAACAGGAAATATAAGATAAACTGCAAGTAACACATGAAGGAACAAATTAGGTTAAGGAGACAAAGATTAACATTCTCGTGCAGGAATATGAGTCATTCACTATGAAGGATTTAGAAACTATATTTGACATGTTTGGCAAGTTCCAAAAGATCACAAATGGTATGAAGAACCTTAGAGAGAAATATGACCAGCCCAAACTTGTTGAAAAGATATTGAGAACTCTACCTAGGATCTAGATGTCTAAAGTCACTACTATCTAGAAAGCTAAAGACTTAGACAAGATGATAGTAGAAGAGCTCATGGGATCTATATTGACCCATGAAGTGTTGATGAAACAAAGAGCTCTAGAGGAACCCGAAGGAAAGAGAACCATAACTCCACGAGAAGAATCTAAAGACAAAGACTGACAAGGAGAAACCTCCACAAGTCATGAAGAAGATGAGATATTGTAATGATCACTAGAAGATACAAGATAATGCTTAAGAAGAATAAATCTAGAAGCAACTCCAAGAAATTCAGAAGCAAGGATAAAAAGAAGAAAGTCCCAATTTGCTATAATTGCAGCAAGTTAGGACACATGAGGTTTGATTATCCTGAACATGAACAAAAGAAAAAGTACAACTCTTACTTTGACAAGAAGAACAAAAACTCTAGCAATCAAAGCAAAAGCAACAAAAGATTCAAGAAGAAAAAGAAAGCAATGGCTGCATGGGAGATAATGAAAAATATGATGCAAGAAAGCTTAAGTGAAGTTGAGGAAGAACATGAAGCACAAATCATCACACTCTCACCAAAGAGAAGAAATCATGAGGAAGACCATTAAATAGGAATTAACTTCATAGCCATCAATAAATATGAGGTAAATTCAGAAATAGAAACTCCTAATCTAGAAGAAGTTCTAGAAGAATAATATTCTAACTTCAAGGCTTTGAAATCCATGCATAGGGAGACCGAAAAGGAGCTTGATAGAATAACCACTGAACGCTCCCAATTAAGAGAAGAAAACTTCAAGGTCAAGGTTAGCCAAAACACATTAAAAGAACTTGAGTAGTTTAAGGCAAAAAATAATGCCCTAAAGAAGAACTTGACATCCACCTTGTTAAAAATGAAACCAAGGAAGAAAGGTGGATAAAATCAGAAGAAAAATAATTATGATTTTTGGAAGAAAATAAGGACCTAAATTAAACTTGATTTGGGTACCAAAGACTATTGCAAATGTTGTAGATGCAACTCACTCTCATAATGTTAAATTAATGGCACCCAAGAAGCAATGGATACCAAAATTTTTTATCATTAAGCCGCCTAGACCCATTCTCAAATGGGTACCAAAATTGAAGCTTAACCTTGTCTATTGTCATGCCCTACCTTCCGAGGCGCGACGTTTATTTTTCCATATTAAATTCACCAAGATTTCACCACTTTAGGGTGGGGTGCTCTACCTTAAATTTGGTAGAGCCTAACTTGAATATTAGGGTCTAACTTGTACAATTATATATCAAATAAATAAAATAATAATATAGATTTTAAATACAAACATCCACTACCCCATAGTTGCCCAAGATCGAGGAAATCATGATGGCAATACAAGTAAGGGAACTTTAATTGATTTAACACAATCATAAATACTTTACTAGGACATGCCAATATTTCACTTTTACATCATTGGGATATTTTGAATAATATATAAAATCATAATTCCATAATTTCAAATAAAATTTATAATTCCTTCTCATTATACATGATTTAAGATCATTTGAATACAAG
>JAYJMB010081461.1:0-10497 GCA_036873735.1 Pouteria campechiana
TATATATATATAAATTTTAAATTCTTATAAAAAAGATTCACATGGTGAATTAATCTTAGATGAAGATAACTAGCCACAGCGAAATGTTGTAGCTATTTTGATCTTTACCATTGTCAAATACTTCATCAGTCCAACAAATAAACTTGAAGAAAATAATTCTAAAATATTGCAAAATCTTAAATGCAAAAGATTGTCTAAAAATGTTGCTATTATAAAGATATATTCTTATCTCGTGTAATGCAAAGATCTAACTGTAATTAAACTTACTGGAAAGAAAAATTCATCTTAAATCTTCCTTCTTACTTTGCAACAAAAGTTCAAAAAAGAATTAAAGATTAAAATCAAGGAGTAATTCCTTATGACAATCTAACTTATGGAGATTTAATCTCTACCGTCAATGACGTAGGATTAGCTTTCTGTAATGATCTTAAACAAAAAGAACATGCAAAACTTGAAACCAAGTATTCAAAATATCAAATAGGTTTATTCTATGAACAATTTGGTTTTAAATGCTCCACATCAAAACACAAAAAGTATAAACATAAAACATTTAAAAAACAATTTCATAGGAATTCAATAAATATAAAAGATATCATAAAAAAATAACATTACCAAAAAACCATCCACATCATATAAAAAATATAGAAAGTCTACCAATAAATGTTTTAAGTGCAGAAAGCCTGAACATTATTCAAACAAATGCCCAAAAAACTTTAAATAAAAGGAAAAACTCAAACAAAAAATAAATCAAATTAAAATCGAAGATAATGATATAGAAGAATCACTAAAGAATCAGTTAATGATAATCTTGATTACTACTGATTCATAAACATCTTCTAAATCTACATCAACAACAGACTTTGAAAGAGAAATCAATCTCATCTAGACAGGTGATGAATCGTCATCATCTTCTTACATCCATATGATAACCAAAGAACAACAAAATCTTCTTGACTTTGCCTTAGAAATAGAAGATTCAAATCTTAGGTTATCATATTTTAACAAAATAACACCAATGATAAAATCATCAGCTAATGAATAAAATTATTCAAATTAAACGATAAGTATGATCTAAAAGACATATTAAAACCTTTAAATAAAAAATCAAAAGAAATAACCACACATGATCTTCAAAAACAAATCAATGATTTACAGGAAGAAATATCTTCTATAAAGAAACATCTCTTCTATATATATATATATATATATGGCAACCGATGCTCCCCATTGTCTGATATTACGAAATAATTTTCTACCGTCCATTCCATATGCTGCTTCTTGTATCTTCTACCGTGCTCAAGAAGATGGGACGAGGGAGGAAAAATCCAAAATCTCAAAAATCAAAAATCAAAAGCTGACAAACTTTCCTCTCTCTTCATCCTGCTTCTGCCAATTGAAAACAGTGAAAGCTCATTTCCATTACTGTAACGAAACACCAAGGCTTTTGCGAACCCACCAAGGATAACACCTTGATCAACTACTAACTTATCTAAAGAATAATGATAGTGCTTTCCCAACTGCCAAATTCCAAATGCTTGATCCACCCTCCTTCCTCTATTTCTTCCTCTTCTTCCACAACTACATTGGAGGTGGGCGTCAAGATTGCCAATGGTAGACTCTATTAGGCATTCAAGCTTGTTTAGTTTGAGGTGATTCAGGTGATATATAGAATAAGATTGGATCTACCTAGTGTAATCTTCTTTCCTTCTCAGCAGCATGCACATTTACTATTTTTATCAATTGCATTTGGAAATGGTTTCCATTGAAATCCACAGTCCTAAGATAGGTGCGGCATATAACTAGTGAAGATTGATAAAATACATAGATATCATTAATGATTTTATCTTTTAAAAAAGGTTCATTTGTTTTGTGATTGCCAGTATTTTCTAAATTTGTGAGCATCATTTCCATTTTATTTTTATTTTCTCCTTATTTTCCCTCTACATGTTATTAACTTGGCACTAAGTTAACCCAACACAGCCATGTATCTTAGTGGAGCTTAAAAGAAGTTATTGTTTATCTTATCTTTTTTTATTTTATTTCATTTTGTATGTACCTTAATATAAAGTTTACATTCAACACAAATGGTATATCCCTAACATAAATACTTTTTAATGTAGAATGGTAACATGTCCTGTAATTTTTTTGAATGGCTTGATCCTCAAGTTATATTACAACAACATAATCCCAGCTTTAAGAAAGAGTATGATGGTAACAAGAAATTAAAAAGTTCGGAGCATCTACTACTACGAATAAGAATATTGAAAAAGAGTAGAAGATGTTAAACTTAAAGTTTGCTATAGTTGAAGAAAGGTTTCACAGGTTAACATTTTATTTGAAGTTGGTCTGCGTCCTCTTAGTTTTTATTATTTAGAACAATCTTCTGTAAGCCTTTATGGCTCTCAAAACTCATTCCCTTTGTAAGTTATTTCATCTTTTTTGTTATCCGGAACAATCTTATGTAAGCCTTTTTGGTGCTCAAAACTCATTCCCTTTGCAAGTTATTTCATCTTTTTTGTTATCTCAAACAATCTTATGTAAACTTTTTTGGCTCTCAAAACTCATTCCCTTTACAAGTTATTTCATCTTTTGTTTTATCTAAATGTTATGTAAGCCTTTTATTTGGAAAGGCTTCACCAGTTAACATCTCGTTGTCTCTTTACCCTTTATATATGACTTAACTTCTGGATCAATGGGTTTGGTAAATGGATGTTTCTATTGTCATTTCTGTCAGATTTATTATGGCCTTTTAGAAGGAAGTACCTTCTTTAGATAGACTACTCCTCCAACTGTGATTTGAAAATTTAACAATATCTGGTAAAAGGTGTTGAATATTGACATTATATAAATAAAATGTGCATATCCTAATCAATAAGCCTCGTTGTTTGAAGGCAGAGGAATCTTTCAAACATTTGTGTCTTTGGCACCCATTTTTCCATATTTAGTTCAAGGTACTTTTCTGATTGCAAGTGTCTAGGTAATGCCACTCTGTGGGAAGGTGCCATTAGGAGTGTGGTTTTCCTAATCCAAGGAAGGATGAGATTGGGCATTATCTTACTGATGCAAGCAATTGGGTTTAAATACAATATTTGAGTTTTTAATGTTGCATCTTTGGCAGTGGAACATATTTTTATGACACTGGTTTCACTGTGAAACATTTTCACTATAAGCTGGTATAACTTTTTGGTTATATCCAATTCAACCATATCATTTTCATAGATTTAGTCCAGACATGAAAAATCATTTTGGTTTTTTGTTTAGCATAGAGTCAGCAATAACAGAGCATTGAGCATTGCATTAGCGCAATTAAACTATACCAACACAACTGTGAAATCAAATTAGCAGAGAAAAGTTGAAAATAAAAATTAGGTTAAAAGTCTATCGATTACAACAAAACAAGGCAAGATTGCCTTTGGGTTAAACAAAAAGAGTTCATAAGAGTTTGAGTAAATTTCCGCCTGCCCACTAATCGAATCAAACTCCTTGGGCAACTTCTTGGCTCTTATTCACCCTCCCGGCAATCACCTTATAAACCAACATGGCCCGTTTCTCATTATTTGATGAAATCAAGAATGGTCAAGTGCTTTTGCACTAGTGCCAGTGGTGCAGATCCCCTCACTTCCATCTATTTTGAACCCATTTCGGATTACGTTGCAGACATTACAGCTTGAAATTGAATTGCACAAGTTAGAAGACCCATTTGCTCTTATGGAACAAACGAATGTTGTGCAATGGAACCACAAGAGCTCATTCCCATCTGCAACACATCTTGGGTGTTTCTTTGGAAGCTTGTTTGCTTTGGCTTTGATGGAACCACGGTAATCTTCGAACCTGGTGATGGTTTTCTAGTTGTTGTGGACTTTAAGGATCCTGTTTATCTTACAAATAAGAGATTGCTTCTTCAACCAACTTGATTAGAATATGATTTCTACAATGTTCCTACCGCTATCTTCAGGGCCCAGTTCAGAAACTGCACATTTTCACAAGCAGACGAGGAATTAGATTGCAGTTCAATCTGCTTGCGATTTTACTCATAGAAGTTTGTCTCATCAATGGCAAGCAAATCGTTTTCGTTGTAAGTCTACGGTTTGATTCTTAGCAGTGCAAAAAATCCTATGAAGATGATCTTTATGGTTTCATTTTCAGCAGGGCAGGGAGAGTAAGAGATGGAGATAGGGAGAAGCTATTATGGTTGGGCTTCGTCAGAGGGAAGGGCTACTTGGGGTTGGCTCGGAACCGCCCACCTCCAATGTAGTTGTGGGAAAAGGAGAAGAAATGGAGGAAGAAGGGGTGCCGATTGGGAAAGCACTATCATCCCTGGTGGGCTGGCTACAACCATCTTTGTAGCGGTGTTTTGCTACAGTCATGGAGATGACCTTTAGCTGTTTTCAGTTGGCAAGAGCGAGAGGAAGAGAGAGCAAAGTTTTCAACTTTTGATTTTCAATTTTTGGGATTTGGGGTTTATCCTCTCTTGTCCCACCTCATTGCACATGGTAGAGGATGTGAAAAGCAGCACATGGAATGGACGGTAGAAAATTATTCCACAAGATCTGACGGCTGGGAGTGTCGATTGCCAAAAATGAGGCCAAAAAATGCAAAAGGAATGTAAAAGTTCCTTGTTTTTCCCTAATTGATCCCTTCACCGGCTCAAGTGACTTTGACAAAACATCTAATTTACATTTTGGAAATGGGGAAAAGATGTGGGAAAAATAGTAATATCAGAAAGTGAAAAAAAAGTAAATAAATGATGTAATATGATAGAAGGTAATTATTTAAAATAAAATATAAAATAGGTAGATTTTTATATAAAAGAGATGTGAAAATAATTCAAAATATAGATAATAATAGAAAAAATAGAATTATTATTTATTTAAGATATTAAATCATGTTGTGAGGTATAGAAAAAAGGTTGAAAGGGGGTAAAAAACTTTTTCATCCCTCTATTTCTCATTACCAAATGGAGCCAAAAACGGGGGAAAAGCACTTAGAAACACCAAATAGATTTATGCTATATCATAGCTCAGATATCTATCACTTCAAATTTAGTCATTTTGGATTACCGTGGGATTGATCAATAAGGGATTTACTTAGGATTGATAAGTGGTCTTGGTTGGAAAATAACTTGGCTCCAAACAAATCTTATTCTAAGCGATTGCGTTGTTTTCAAGTAATTTTCTTCCAAAGACTGGTTGCTTGGGGAAAAAAAAAACATTGTAAAAGGTATTTAATGTTTTTCGTACATAAAGAAAAGCTCCTAAAATGCTTAGGTCACAATTCATGAAATGTACTCACAACATCATTCCTGATGCCTGTTCTTTATCATCTTAGGAATCAAAACACCTTAGACGGTGCATTTTTGCTTATGAGCCAATACAGCTCTATGGTAATGTGATAGAATTCCTTAAGATTCAAGAGAGAACAAACTAGCAGAAAGTTACTGGCTCCATTACTAGAAAAAGATAACCACAAGAATTCTTGGCAACTCACGTCAGGTGAAAGCTGACAACCACCTCTCGAAGTATTGAAATCAACAAACCCATAAATGAAAAACTAAAACACCATATGAAAAAAAAAAACAAATTAAGAAATTGACTTCTCCAACTGGTGCCATTCCCAATTCAATTGAATGAGAAATTTCCCCAGTGTAAATTCTCCAATCCCGAAAGATTGGGAAGTGATGGTTGCCTTGCCGTGAACCACTCATGCATGTGTATCTGATTTCTACACAAGAAATATGATCGGTGGCTTCATTTTTATTTTAGAATATATCGAAATGTAAATAATGACAAAGCTTATTTTCAGTATTGCATTCAAATAAAAACTGCATTACCATATTATAAAATGTTAACATGTAAATAATAAAAACACTTTATTTTTGAATCTCCCAAGCGATGTTTTTAAAGCTCCAAGACCATCCTAAAAGAGACTGCGATTGAATCCAAATCCTTGAGGTAAAACAGCATGCTGGCCCTCCGTCACTTTAGCAAAAGGATTGATGGTGCCAATGCTATTTATAGTCAGCACGGCATCGCTTGCCACTGACTGCACCAGCAGTTCATCAGCTCTCTTTGAAACTCTCGTCTTCAAATCTTCCATAGACGCCCTAAGCTGTTCGAGTTCAATCAGCCCCAGCTCTTCGATGGGAGCATCCCACCACGACTGAGTGCGAGTCACATTCAGCAATTCTTCCAGTGACTCTTTTTTCTTCTTCTCCACTTCAACTTGGCTAACCACATCAGCACACTGCCTATTAAGCTCACGGGTCATTGCGCTCCGGTGAGTCACATCGGCAACGTTTGAAAGAGCCATTGAAGGTCTTTCATTCTGAATGACGCGTTCGATCAAGCAATCCACGCCAGGGTGTCCAAACGAGAACACCTTTCCTGCCGGCGAGAAGACGATTATAGCAATTTCCGCACCACACAGAATGCATAGCTCACTTGCCTTCTTGAAAAGTCCTGCTCGGCGCTTGGAGAAGCAGACCTGGCGAGCATCTTCATTCTCTATCCTTTTAATTTCTATCTTCTGACGCCCCATGCTTGTTTTTCTCACCATAACAGACAATCTGCAAAGAGAGATAAAGGATTGGATTGGAAAAGAAATTGTGGAGAAAAAGAATTAGGGTAGAAGAGTTTATAAATGGTAATTAGAGAGCTAGGATCTTGCTGCTTTAGAACTAAATCTTTATCAACTAAAGACATAAATGCAAGAATCTAAATCTTGATTGACCATCATTAGTAACTTTTTTATTAAGGTAAGTTTCTAAGAGGAGCATCGTTGGCATCCGTGGGGCTACAGGCTGTTTCTCCCTACTTTTGTGGGCGTTATAGGTTCGTGGCAATCCACCTCTAATTAATCGCAGTTCCAAAGAGTCCCATCTATTTACGTTGGCTTGTCGACTATAGAATTCATTTTTTTTATTTTTATTTTTTAAAATCCAGAGTAAAATAATAGAGGTTGGGTGCAAATTGAGTCGGTTTATACCTAACCCAACCCTAACTCTGTTTGTACATGGGGTTTTATACTTTTAACTTCTTTTATGTGCTAATAAATTGTAACAAAGATTGTTAAGAAATTCATCAATATTATATATCAAACTATTTCAATTTCAATGTTACTTACATACTATAGTTTATTGGATCATATTGTGCATCTCCCAATGTTATGATTGTCAACTACCATTACCTTGGGTGTTTAAAATTATTTATGTCCATTGTTTAAAGAATGGCTTTTGATTCGAAAGAGGGCATAAGTATGGCAATTAACCGGTAATGGGAATCAATGTTGAGTGGGTTCTATGGTTTTGAATGGCAAAATGCGCATTCCAATTGGAAAGGGGATTGATTGCTGGTTTCAAATGGCAAATGGTGATTTCATTGAAAAGGGGGCAAATGTCCCGGGTGAATGAAAGGGCTAGGGATTAGGGATTAGAGTTTTGTACATTATAGTTATAAAATTCGGGTCCGGTCAGTCGGGTTACACCCGGATTCCTAAATTGGGTCAGATTTGCAACCCGAACCGACCCTATTAACCAGAAATACATCCCAACCCGGCTAAATTTCGGGCCAGGTCAAGTTGGGTTCGGGTTAACTCACCCAATTTGCACCTAGTCTGGCCAAACATTGGAGAAAAAAAATAAAACATATATTATTATCTTAATTAATTATGACAATGCAATTAATTAAAAATATTTGATGGCTTTGCTTTAAATAAAATTCAAACCAAATTACATCTTATCGCACACATCCATCAAAAATTTGCACAGTTAAATTTCAGTTACATAGTATGCATGTGATCTAAATGTTATGGACGGCCCCTTCCAATATCAACATAAGAAAAAATAAAAATAAAAATTTTTTGATCGTTGCTCTCACGTATGTTTCATAAAAGTCAGTATTTGCAAAAAAGAAAATAAGAATAACACTAGCAGAAATAAATATATGGCATATTCAATTAATTATGATTGTGAAATCTATGAAGAATATGTTGACAGGCCCGCTTTAGATCAAAGCCAAAGGAGGGCTGGTAGAATCTTGCTGTCACTGCAGCCCTCTCATTTTATGGTGAAATTTGGGGTCCACCATGATGATTTCGATAAATCTAAGCCTATGGTCATGCCATTGTTTTCTTCCCCAATCCATCAAATGACTCTTGCTCAAACTTGAATTAAATTAATATATGATAGAATTAATTCCTATATACATATATTAAATTAAATCCTATAAAATCCCTGTCTAGCTCTATCAAATCCTTAAGCCTTTAAAGTATCATTGAGTTGAGTTGAATAGTATATTAATTAGATCAAACTCGAATTCCGGCAAATACAATCTGAACTGTAACTTTTAATTTTTTGGATGAATGTGTTATAATTTTTTTAAAACTGTTAGTATTCCACTGTCCTTTGCAAAGACAGACAGAAACAGCGAGAAACAGAAATGGAGTCCAAATTTCGACTTCCAGTGCCTTCGCGGATGTAGTGGGCTGAGCCCGTCTAGAGGCCCGAATTACTACAACAAAAATGCTTGCACGGGCATTCAGCACCAAGACCTTCGCTCTCGTCGCGGCTGAGCTCTCCGGAGATCTATAAAGCCTCTCCCCAGACGGACAATCCATAGACTCCGGAGCGCTGCTGTTGTTGGTATGCTTCCTACTACTTCAGCTATCAGTCTCCAAGATTTTCCGTGATTTCTTCTCCCTTTAGTTGTTTGCATTTTTGGGTTTCGATTCTTTCTTTTCTTCCTTTCAGAGCTTACACCCAACAGAGAAAGGAAATCCGAAAGAGGTTTGTCTCGATTGCGTAAGATGAAGCTTCTTGGGTGGTGGCTGATGCTCGTTGGTTCGCTCCGTCTCGCTGCTGTTTGGTTCGGCTTCTTCGACCCCGGGACGCTACGTCGTGGTGTCTTCTCCAATACTCAAAGTGGGTTTGCAACTCAAATCGACTCTCTTTTCGCTCCCAACTGTTGAAACGGTGGTTGTCGGGGTCGTGCCTTCTATCTGTATGTGATATGGCCACTTTGAAATTGCATCGTTATTAGATCACGAGTCTGTCTCTACTGGTAACCTGTACTTCTAACCATCTCAAGCCAGGTGGCAATTCCTTCACATGCATTGCTGCGACCATAGTATCTGTATGGGACCCACCTGCAATGCTCTTGCAGAACCAAACTAGGTGCATTGGGTCAGATTTCAATGTCTAATCCAGACATCTAATGGATGGCTGATGGCTTGGTGGCACTCATGCACCATGCTCAGCCCCCTTGACTAGAACATTCAGCAATTCATAGACATCCAAATGCCTGAGAATCATCCAGGGAGAAATCTGCCAACGTTGTGTATCTTTTCTAATCCCACCGGATATTTTGTTTATTTCAATCCCCATATCAACTACTATTGCAATAGCTAAATCCCAACTCGTGGTATGAGTTGCAACTTATACATGAAAATTCTTGAACATTCTTTATATTTCAAAGAAGTTTTGGTGCAATACTGCATTGATTGAAGTGTAGCTTACCATATGCAGAAACGCACTCTGTCATTCTTGTCCCCTTAATCAACAGCTGATCTCATTTGTAAGATGGTTAATCAACAGCTGATCTCATTTGTAAGAAGGTTGATTGCATTTTATGTGGTTTCTTTCCCAGAGTCCTTCCAGCATTGCCAATTTTGCTTCCTAGTGGTGTATGGAAGTGGCTATCAATACATGATAGCAGTGTCATTCTCCTCTACCCCTCCTCCCAACTTTCCAGCTTCCACTGGTGAAACAGTGCTTGGAAAGAAAATCAATTACTTTTAAGTAATAGCACATTAGACATCCATTACCCAATAGTGAAAATGTGGATAACTAAAAGGTGAAACATTACGAGATGCTTATATGGTAAAAGATAGTAGAGTTTTCTTACAGTTGTTAAGTTGAATGAGACAGAGCAGAGGTATTCCATCCACAAGTAGGCATAGCAGTTGATACTCCGTCCTTGCAATCAACATTCTATTCCATTGATGCTGTGGGGATAAATTAATCCAGAAATAAAGTGATTCGAACAGAGGTATTCACTTGCTTTGACCATTCTAGTCAGAAGTCCATCTTAAGTAGAACTAATAATTGCAACTCTTTTCTTGATGTTTTTCTCTCAATATTTAAAAACTTACTAGCCTAATTTAATGCTCAACTTAAGTAAATCGTTGTGAACTTCAACTGGTAGCTGAAGAACCAAGGTCAGGCAATGAAAATTTTCACTATCCCAGTTGGTAGAATTTCAGCAAATTTGGTTGAGTTTTCCTGGTTTTGTCAGTTTGCTTCACCTCTTAGTCAACTTTTCTAAATAACTTAATTATCACTTCTAAGCATCATTAGAGCCCTGTTTCTTCTTACTTATTTGCTTATTTTTCACAGAGGCATTGATATATGTATATATATATATAGAGAGAGAGAGAGAGAGAGTCATGTACAATATGATAAACATATTAATGAGAAATGGATTTCTTGCAGCACTATTTTTT
>JAYJMB010081461.1:10597-21821 GCA_036873735.1 Pouteria campechiana
AGAGAGAGAGAGAGAGAGTCATGTACAATATGATAAACATATTAATGAGAAATGGATTTCTTGCAGCACTATTTTTTCTTTTGTTTACTGATAAATGGATTCTGCCTCTTGTTTATGAGGATTCTGCATATTTTTACATTAGATTTCTAACCAAAGGCATGGCTTCTCCTTGCAGTGACTGAAGTTCACGGAAGAACATTTGGAGTTTGGACACTTCTAACATGCACTCTGTGCTTTCTTTGTGCATTCAACCTTGAGAACAAGCCACTTTATACTGCTACTTTTCTATCGTTCATCTATGCCTTGGGCCATTTCTTGACTGAATTCCTGATATATAAGACAATGGCTGTTGCTAATCTGACAACTGTTAGCTTTTTTGCAGGTATTTATGTTCTTCCTTAAAATTTGAAATGTTGTTCAGGGTTGATTCACTACCTTTTACCATGAATTTCTGTGAACGATATTTTTATACGTTCGTTCTTTTCATTCTGTTTCTTATTTGATAGCAATGGCATTTGATTTAGTACTTAATTTGAAGAGTGGAGGATGGAGGTCTTCCAAGTGCATTCTATGCATGAGATCTTTACGTCATGTTTCCCATATATTTAACAGCAGGGATCTGTAAAACAAATCCTTTATCCTTGTCACCTTCATGGTGCTTGTCCTTGTCTTTACCCATATTCCTTCACAAAGAACTGAAGACTGATATGCAAAAACCTGCCCAGACACAAAACAAAAATAACCTGATTTAAGTGGCAAACCTAGATGGGATTGAAACACCCTGCAATATTTTCATGAAGAAATTTATTCAATGAAAGGGAAATTGGATGATATGTAAATTCTATGGCTCATTTGTATGTCCTGACACAGGTGGCAGAATTCCTGCCAAAATCAACATCCACAGAAGCTGAAAGCCCGGCCTGAAAATGCAGTGAACGTTAACTGTGGGTAGAAAAGCATAAAAGGCAAAGAAACTATGTCTGGAACAAGTCTAAAAAGAATTCTTTGCTTGCTTTCCTTTATCATTCCACCCCAGAAGTACAGGACCAAAGTACCAAAAAATCCAGTTAAATGTGGTTTGCTTTGATTAAGATGCAAATGACGTTGGGAGACAATTTAGCATGTAAAATTATAATGCAATAGTTACACAATAGAAACCAGTGACGTAGAATAGCCAATTGGGTTTCTAAAGATGCATCAACTACACTTACTAGATCAACCTTGAATCTCAGCTTCTGTTTTAACCAAACCAACACCTGTTTCTCATCCAGCCTCACTTAAAGCCAAATCCCCTGAGCCATCCCACCAGACTCAACCAATTTCCATCACCTCCTCTCGTGATAACTCCCCTGAACTAGCACCCAAGCCGACCATTAAAACTGAACCCCAACCTTCCACCTCCAACCAAACCAATATCCTACTTGCCCACGATGAGTACCAAGGCAGAATCAGAGCCAATGCCCAGATATACCAAGAAGCTAATGAACATCTTAGGAAAGGCAACCTGAAGCAAGGCCCATACCTTTCCCTTCCATTTCCAGAACTAGCAGACGCTAGAATCATCCCTTCCACCCCTTTCCAACCAGCCAACCCACCAACTTTCCTGCTGAAAGTCAACTGCATAGGCCTTAGTGAATGCAGATAAAATTGATTTGATGGACTATGTCTCAAGATTGAAGTACAATGGTTAACAACCATGATATTTTACTCCAAACTCAACCTTCATACGGTAAAGTACACTGGGTGAGTACTGGTTTACCGCTGACAAGGACATTGCTGGGACCATGAACAAGTATCACTGAATTCTTTATGATCAATTTTTTTTTATATTTAGGATGGTTGGCTACTGTGATGATTGGTGTAACCTTCATTTGTAGTTTTACTTGTGAAAGTGGACTTTCCTTTCTAAGGATTTTCCTAGTGAATAGATGGTCAGATAACAATAAACATGCCACTTGTGGTTTTTGACTTTCCAGTGCCTTGCTGTTGCTTTTGTTGTAATAAAGTCTCACAATAATTCTAGAAAATGCCAATATCTGCATCTTTCTTGGTTCTTTTTCTAAAGAAGTAATAAGTATCATAGCCTGAGGAGTGGGTAAACTTTCTCATCTTTTTGTTGTTTTAGCAAAGACTGAAAGGAATTTCATATTTCTTTTATTGTTTATGATCAGGGACATCAATAATTTGGATGCTCATGCAGTGGAATGCTCATGGACCCCATGCAACTTCCAAAGAGGACTGAAAACTTTGGCTTTTTTTCTTGAATGTTGCGAATGCTGATCTCTATAGGCACATATTTGTTTAATTGTGTCCTTTCCTCTCAACATTGAACTGGTTCTCTCTCAAAATCTTACTAACATTCTTCTAGACGTCACATTTGTGTATACCTTATATGGTTCTCGTGGATATTGCCAAGGAGAGATTCTGAATTACCTGATGACTTCCTTGACAATGACAATGAGGAATGCCAGTGATTGTGATTCAGATCTGTTGAATGCATCAACTTTACATATCATATAATCATGCATGACAAATCACTTTCATTGAGGTCACTTACCCATTAACCAGTTGCTAGAGAAATGGATCGTTTTGATTAATTTATACTGAAGGGTACAGTCACTGCTGTGAATGATGCGAGATTGATAAACTCGCTTCTGGGTCAAAAATTACTAGACTTTGTCAGAGATCTCGGGGTTAATAATATTGAGCATCTATTATCAATTTAATCTTTTAATCTTGAGTTGTTGGAAGATAAAGTTTAACCTCTTATATATGAAATTATTAGCAAACTCTTCAGTAAAAGTTACATGTTAAAAAGAGGGGCTAAATGCACTTGGAAGATACCATATGCATGAATTTTCAACAGCCCCACTAGTGGGAAATGGCCAAGGTTGCCATTCGAGTTATGCTGCAGCGAAATGAACACCGGCCTATAAAGACTCTGCATGAATGGGGTAGCAAAGTTTTGAGGGTCAGCTTCAGTAAATAAAAACAACACACGATTTTCATCAAAGCCTATAGCTGACTATCCATCCACGCATGGGAGTCAAATACCGACATTCTTCACAACCACAGATATCCGCTTCTATCTCTAGCTAGATGATCTCTTATTGCAATTTTTGCATTTTGTGGAATCACGCAACAAGAATCTTTCAGTTTCTTTGACAGATACCATGGCATACCATAGTATCAGTCCAAATCAAACAGTTCTGTATATACAAAATCTCTAACCTGGGAAAAGTTAAACTAACCCTGAAAAATCTGACCAAATTTTCAGCCAGTCAAGAATGCATCAACCCTTGCATTGTCATCCCTGGAGAGGAATTTCATGCATATGGGTGGCTTCACCTTAGCCAAAGCCAGAAGAGATGATGGCAAGGACCAAATGCCATCACCACAGATCAGGCCTGATGCCACAGCTGGTGCAAAAGCTTCTGCCTGCTTCTTATTCATCTTCTCCCAGACATACAGAATCAAGCTCCCTAAGCACATGTCGATGGCAAAGTAGGAACCCAAGAAAAAAGGGATGGCCATTGCCATCGCGCTCGGCATGAACATGGTGATCCTCAGCTTGTAGTGCCTAGCAAGCTCTTTGAGGCCACTCATTATAATGGCAGCTAAGAAGAAGGCAAGGCATAGGTTGAGGCAATTCTTTGGCAGGGAGGAGACACCCTCAACCCCAAGGATTGCAATGCCCCTGTAGACAATGGCATAGGGTGCTGGGTAATCACTACCCTCCACAGCAAGGGGGAAGGCCTTGTAAAAGATCCAAAAAACACATGGTGCGATGACACAGCCCATTGCAGTGCCAATCACCTGGCTCACGAACATGGATCTTGGGGAGGCAAGAGTCATGTAACCTGTCTTGAAGTCCTGCATGAGGTCAGATGCAGTGGACACAATGCTCATCATCACGCCACAAGCTGCAAGGCCTGCAAGGATGCCACCATTTGCAATGCCAACCCATGCACCAAAGATAAAGATAGCAAGCTTGCCGTAGCTAGAAGCAAGGGACCAGTCAGTGAGGCCACACCCATATGAATTGCAGAAGGCAAGAACAGGTGCGATGAGGTAGGTGACCAAAATGTGGTACCATTTCAGCTGTGGGAACATATGTGGGACTGTGATGATGGAGATAATGGCAAGAATGACATAGCCCCCGAAGGCAACTGGAATTGGGATTTGGTCTTTTAGGAAGACCTCAATGCGGCGATAGTCATCATAATTGATCGATGCAGAAGAAGTGGCAGATCGCTTGGCAACTGGAATGATAGAAGATGACTCTAGGCTTGAATGCTTCTTAAACATGTCACGGATGGTTTTAAAGAGGACCACAGCAAAGTGGAATAGCCCATCGCCTAAGATCATGGCAATTGCAATGAAAACCTGTTTACATGAGTGAAGGCAATAGAACATCAGTGCGAAGCAGCAAAGGAAAGAAAAGAAAATTCGTGTCATTGATGGTTCCAAAGCATGAGAAAAGACTGAATCCATTGAAGCCAGTAAAATTGGCTCTGGAACATATAAACTGAATAATCAGGAGAAACCTGTCAATAGATGATTGAACACATGATCGATTTGGTAGGTATGTCAGAAAACAAGCCTTCTGTTTTCAAATGTTGTTTCACAGGCCAGTAGCAGGAATTAACCCAAAAGCCAACCTCATCATGAAATCCTAACCACAGAGCAGTTCCCAATTAAATGAGGTCATGATGTACAATCTGTGCATTTTCACAAGAAAGGATTATCTGACTTGTCCAACCAATCACTGGCTTGGGTGGGACAAATGGTGGGACTCCTTCACTATCAAAACATTATACCCCATTACTCAAATGGGCACTTGTGAAAATTTTTAACAAAACAGGCAGAACGACTTTCTAATAAACCCACTGATGGTGAAAAATGCTTAAATTTGCAACCTTCTGAAGGGAAAAGTAGAAAGGAGAAGGGTTAAAAATGCAGACAAGCAAGCACCTTGTATCCTTGCAGACCGTGAAGGCTACTGGGGCTTAGCTTTTCACTGTACCAATCCCCTTTCTTACTCTCAATGATTGGCCACATGATTCCCCAAGAAAGGATAGCTCCAGCAAGCAAAGATATGTTTACAATATATGGGCAGATCATTCCCACACCAACATAAGTAGCCGAAAAATCAAAATAGAACCTGAGGAAAGCATGAAAGCATTAGAATCAAGCAACAAATGACGTTACAGGAAGCATGGTTTGATGCAAGAATTTGCAAAACATCATAATGGACAATCTTGTTAATCCAATCACTGGCTGATGGTCGGGTGAGAGTAAAATGTCAGCAGCCGAAATTAAATGAGAGAAATGAATCCAAGTGCTGCCTAATGGACCCAAACATATACAGACCAAAGGAAACAAGAAGCAAAAAACGTGGTTGTGTTGCAGGTACGGCATTATGCAAGTATCGCATCATACAAATATATCTTGTCCTCTAATAAAGATCACCCATCTGTTATTTCAGGGCTGTGCACCACATGATTATGACCAGGATTTATCAATCTCAAATGCTGTTAATAGACATTTATAATCAACTCCTATTCTATGTATGTCAATGAGTATAACATTACCCCCAGTCATCGTATCTTACAACACTCCTCTCAAGCATTCACAACTCTAATCATCATAATTCACCAGTGTTTGTATTCCAGCTCACCCTGATTTCAGTTTGGCCTTCATATTCTAGCACCCCCTTATTGCACTCCTTCAACTTCTTTTTATCTGCGACTTTTTCTTTCTTCTTCTAATACTTTCATTTTTACCTCTCTTTAACTCAGTTATAATTTGATATCGGCTTTTACACCCATTGTTAGAGACCTAAACCAATATTTGAAAAATTCAAGGACCATGGGAAGGTGCCCAATTTAACTTTTAATTTTAGCATCATTACATATTTCAACATTTGCCTATAAAGTTAAAATGAATGTCTAAACAAGTATGAGAAATGCTTACGTTTGATTTTAAAAACTACTTGATGCATTCCTCACGATTCGTGGAAAAACATAGAATTATTATTACAATGACATACACATGCAAAATAGTCCATAAGCAATAAACTCATCTTACTTGTGCTTGTAGGCTTGGAGGCCAAATGTAGGGAAGGCTACAAATCCACAGTCATCACCCGCAGTGAAGAACCACTGGAAGAAAGCCCAAATGAAGCTAGAAACAAAGCACTTGAAAAGAGCAGACACCTGTTTCCTGTTCCCAGGAGAGTGACAAACAAGAAAAAATGGTCCATGAAACATTGGGAAGGCCAAAACTCATGAAGAACAAATGTGAGATTTGAGATTAGTGTTTGCTACTCACTTAACTAGTTTGGCTCCCTGGGGTGTGTGGAAACTGTTGATGAGGTGAGCAGTTGCAGTTCCACTTGGGTAGATCAGCTTGTGATCAATGATCATGATCTAGAAACAATGAAGTTTTTAGATTTTTTTTCAACATTTCTAATACACTAGAATATTTATAGAAAGTCCAAAAATGTAAAAATCTTAATTCCGACACTCGGAGACTCAGCTCAATTTTCCTCTGAGGCACTGCAAAACACTCTTAATATGCAGAATTTAATTCTAAAACTCGGTGAGACAGCTTAGCAAAAGTTTCACACCAGCAAACTAAGCTTGGGACCTCAACTCGTTCTAAACAAATTATCCACAAGTTATCAAATAAAAATCTCCATTATTCCATCGTTCAAATATTAAATATCTAGTGAAACAAAGTTAAGATAAGAGTCATCAAGGTGACCAGCTCACTTACAAGAATGAGATAAGTCAATTTTCCAGGTTTTGAACAGTGATATTAAAAGGAAAAGAAAAAGATATTCATCTTCACTTCCTTTCAACAGGAGAAGAGTAGGTGCAGCAGGTGTTTTGGATTTCATAATCTGATATTGCAGACGGTACTAACATGAGAGCAATGCAGCAGTAAGCATAGTAGTTCTGATATGTAAACTTACACCACAGATATGAGTGCTAGGTTGAGATGACCATGTATCTTAGTATGCAGGGAAAACAGTGCCCATGAAAACACATGAACAAAATAAGCACTGCCCTCGATGGTTTGGGATGGACATGATGCTCCCAAAAAAAGCACTGATGCAACACAGGTGTTCTATTTGTACGGGTCTGATCATTGCACGGGTCTGATCATTGCAAGTTTTGAATTACTCAGTAAAATGGGTGGCTAGAAAAGAAAGAGACCAGCATCCACCAGTCAAGCATGCTTTTGTCTACTAGCAGACAAGACTGGTTTTGGCAAAAAAGTTAGCCCATCAGTGGATTGGTACTAAAATGTCTGTGGCAAGCTTGACGCATGGAAGTTGGTTCTCACTCATCACAAGTCAATCTATCTTGATCAGATTGTTAGTAAGAAACTTTTTAAGCTTTTACTGTACTGTCAGGTAAATTACCTTTCTCAAGGGCACGACCGAAAAGAGGCCAAGGAAACTAACAACAAAGAGGAAACCAATCATCCATCCCAAGGCAGGATCTTTGATGTTCACAGGTGTATTTCCATCTACCGCTTGAGCTGCAATTGTGCGACTCATCCCAAAAATGTAACTACCAAATCCACCTGTAGTGTACCAAAAAATAACAATCATCAGCATTTCTCCTCAGTAATCCATAGTTCAGCAAAAAAATAATATATTACTAAGTTCTCTTTGTGAATTATAAGTTTCCTATCGTTGGCCACGAACCAAGAGTCACCCTCACTCGTTTGCTTGACTTCAGATATTACAAAGAATGCAGCTTGGGTTGAGTTAGCCCAACTTGACGAGACCTCAACCAAAAACTCGGTGGTTCATTCTCATCCCATGGGTTGAGACTAAACTTATGCTGGGTTGGTCTGAGAAGCTGCTCAATCAAAAACCTAGTAACTTCTTAAGAATGCATTAGAAATTTAATTTCAATCCAGTTGATCCATTAGTTTTTGGATTATGATTCAGCTACACTGATTGTCGGTTTCTGCGCCTAAGTTATATGGTGGATACAGTATGTTTTATTTTCAAGTGAAAGGTTCAACATAGCTTGTTTGGGTTGAAGAAGAAAAAAGAAAAGTAAAATATATAAAAAAAAAATTCCAGGTACAAGGGTAAATAATGTCAACGGGAATGAAAATGATATTGGTAAGATGGTGGATACAGACAAAATTACTTAGGCTTTTTTGAAAAACATAGCATCCATGATAAAAAAAAAATAAAAAAAAGCATAAAATTGACTATGAAATTTTCATATCCTCCTACAAATATTCTAACAACTTTAAGACATTATATAAATTTTGGGGGTCCAAAATCCATAAAAAACTGTATACATTTTTAGTTTCAGAAAACGCTGTAAAGTTGTATTGGCAATTAGCAAAGGCTAAGGGCCTGTTTAGCCCTGCCATTCCATGAGCCCTGAAAGCGAGTTTACACTATAAAAGTGCTTCCTTGAGTATTTGGCTGGATTTCACTACGCTTTTTAGAACCATAAAAGCCAAACCACGCTTTTTATTAAACGAGCTTAATAAATATCATCAGGCCAAACAGGGCCTAAACCAAAAGCAAAAAAAAAACACTTTTGCCACCTTTTCCCAGGATTTGTCAGTGGAAAGGTATTTCATCTTAGTTAAAACCCTTCCCGATGCATTGAAAAAAAAAAAAAACAAACACTAACCATGTCGCAAAAATAAAAGATTCAGTAGCAGTCGCCAGTTTAGAGTATCAAACGTGTAGTATCTGAATGGATGCACGTAGCCAGTGGATTCGGGTCGATAATTCGCAAATTACGCGGGCAAACGGTCAAACTGTCCAGATCAGACCCCGAGACGCGACGCCAATATAGATCCGCATTGCTCGTTCATGATTAAAAATGCGTTGTATATGCAAGTTGGACGGTCCAACTGGTAGATCTCCACGTTTAAACTAAAGTTGGAAGAAAAGATTATAATGAAACACATACATATTAAGCTAAAATGCTTTTGAAAAAATTAGGGTCATTTACACTTTTACCCCCAATATTTTTTTTAATTACACATTTTCTAATATTTTAAAAATATTTACAAAAATACTAACACTCTACTAAAAATTATCAACAGCGTTAAGTGCAATCTGATAAGTTAAACGACGCTGGTAAAAGTTAAATATTTTTAGTATAAAGTATTGGTATTTTTATTTCTATTTTTAAAATATTTCTAAAAGTATCATTATGGCTAAATAATGAGGCTAACAGTGCAAATATCCCAAAAGAAAAAGCAAAAGAGAGTATTCGAATCTGCTCTGTTGTTTCACATGACTGCCAACCGTTTCAAATAATTCTAGATATATCATAAGTAGTTTTAAATCATTAAATAATTTAAACAACCTCAATAGGTCTCTTTTCTTTTGCATTGTAAATTAAATTTACAAGTAATTGAAAATAACTTGAAATAGTTAAAAAATTAGGAAATTATAGAACTACGTAGATGAAATCTTTATACATTGATACTTAAATATTTAAAAATATAAGGGAATAATTATAAAATTATTAAAAATATAAGAGAATATTTCATATTTTATTTATAAATTTTTAGAATAAATTATAATTAAATCATAATACATAATAATTTATTACTAGCTACCCTTCCATCTAAAGCCATTTACACTTTTATCATCAATATTTTCCTTAATTACACTTTCATCAATTTTTTAAAAATATTTACATACAATTTAATACTTTACTAAAAATATTTGACTTTTACCAACACTGTTGAGTGCAACCTAAAGGAGCTAAATATTGTTAGTAAATGTCAAATATTTTTAGCAAAGTGTTGATATTTTTATAATTATTTTCACAATATTAATTAAAGTATAATTATGCATAAGCTACGAGATTAAAAGTGCAAGTATCCTTTTTCTTTCTTTTGCCAAGTGAAGGACAAGCAAACCTTTTTCCAGTCTTTCTTTTCTGTTTAAAAAGAAAGCGGAACTCGTGAAGTGAAATCGTAGTCCAGCAGCTGCAGGCAGGGGGCGAAAATGCAAGATGACCCTAGCCGTTCAATGAAGTGATCCTTCGTGAGGCCCACCAAACACCATAAATGCCATAAAGTAATACGCAGGACTAGGGGACCACAGTAAACTCCCACGCCGGAAGCTTGAAATGCCGAAAATATCCCACAACATCGAAACCACGAAATAACCCAAAAAGAAAGGTTCAATACGTACCGCTGAAAGCAATGCCGGAGGTGGCGACGACGCACGTCTGAATGACGGTGTTCTCCTGCCGTGTAAATGGCTGTTTTAGCAACCCCATCTTTTTGAGAAGTTTCGTCCACGTCTTCACGAGGAAGAATCCGAGCAGTCCAGCTGCGACGTTCAGAGACGGAATAATCCCGGTCGTCAGATTCAGCTTCATGACGATGAAGCTGAAGAAAAAACCGAGCACGAGGCTGACGGCAAAAGCCCTGAAAGTGAGCTGCTCTCGCCATGAAGGGAGGGGCTTGCTCTCGAAGATCTGCTCGATCGACAGAGTTTCCTTGTTATCGTATTCCTCTTTCTCGAATCTTGCTACTTCTCTCTCCATCTTTTGCTTTCCCTTCCTTCGAAGATCTGATCTATATATCGCTCGGGCTGGGCTGTCTGTTACATGGGGAGCTCCAACGAAAAAGTTGGGTAGCTTTTGCGAGAAAGTGGGTGGGATTTACTAAGATTGGAAGGGGGAGATTAGCGTATAAATGGACACGTGTGACATGGCGGTCTGATTCCGGCATACGTTGGTAGGCAGATACGCGTTCCGTGGGCACACGCGCGGCTCGATACGAGGTTTCTTCAAGTGTGGGGTGCCTGGTGGTTGATAATGAATCATGTTGTTAATTTAAATTTGCGAGCCACGTATTTTATATCTAAAAGTCGTAACCAGCTTTGATGTTGGTATGTGAGTGGGCCATAAGTCTATAAAGTAGATAAAATTAAAATATATAAAAAATTAAGAATGTATATAATACAATTATTATAAAAATTATAAAATACACAACAAATCAAGTCTTAAAATCATTTCACTCCATGGAGCAGATAGAAAAGGTCTTTCTTGAAAACGTATAGAAAATGCTGTCAATTTTTTAAAAGTATTGCTAATTATAATTTAAATAAAGAGAAAATAGACGAACTTATTGGATATAAATAAATAAATTTACTGGAAAGAACTCGGGGTAGATAAAAACTAAATTATGCCGTACCTATTGCGAA
>JAYJMB010081472.1:0-21820 GCA_036873735.1 Pouteria campechiana
TTTCGGTGCCTGGAGCAGTTTTTGTAAATTGGCCATATCTCCCTCATACGATGTCCGAATTGCATAATTTTTGATGCGTTGGAAAGATAATTTCAAGATATATTACTTTTTCAAGATATAATTACTTCATTCTTAACTTTCAGTAAGCAAAGTTAGCTCTATCAAATAGGGGTGGCTAGGAAGACAATTGCCTCTCAGTGAATATTTGTAATGAGGATGATGGGTTTGCCATTTGATAACTATAAGTATTTATGTAGTGTGCTCTGATACCACTTATTGGTCATATATGTTAGGCTAAAACCTAACAGGGAAAGGGTGAATTGAGTACTTAAAAATTATTTCTCAACCCCTTTAGGATTAATTTTCCCTCTAGCAATCAATCACTCAAACACAATATAAATAAAACACAATGATTTTTATAGTAGTTTGAGTAAACACTCTACTCCACTCTTCCAAGATCACTTCTAGATTATAGCTCTAGGGGGCATAAAAAAGTGTCTTCGATATTCTTTTGGATTTTAGCTCCATGGGGCATAAACACAGTGCTCCTAGCACTCTTTTAGATTTTAGCTCTAGAGGGCATAAACAAATAACTCTTGTCTACTCTTAGATAGTCATAACTCTTCTTAAGTCTAGTCACAAATACTAGCTTAAGTAACGAGAAATGAGTATCAGAAGTTTAAGCACAAGAATTTCTCAATAAGCATGGGGGAGGTTTTCTAAAAGTTGACTACAAAAGTAAATGATCTTCCCAATGATAGTTGAGAGCCTTCAAGAAAAGTTGAGAAAGGTTTGAATGTAAGGCTTTTGACTCTTGAAGGATTGTAGAAGGTTAAGCTTAGATCAGTAAATCCTCTCAAGAAGGTTTGAATAATCTTCTTAATTGCTTCATTACTTCCTTCTGCTCTAATGCTACTTCATTTATAGCTGCTTTGAATTCTAGTCCTTGGTGGTAGGTGAGCTCTATTAATAATAGAAGACAATCTGATTAGCACATTTTGAATCTTTTGACTTCTGCTTATTCCTTGTATGTTGTAATGCCTGCAACCCTGACCATGGAGAAGATGATTTCAGATTTCTTAATAAGCTCTGGTCGAGGTATTACTGCATTGGTTGCTGCTTTAACCAATATAGAAATATCATTATTAATACTAGGCGAAGACCGATGATACATTCCAACCATTGCTTGTCTTTTACTAATGATAGATGAAGTATCTATCTAGTTGTCCATAAGATAAAGTTCCTTCGTCTGTTGCATCATAGTGGCATAAATATCTTGTTGCTTTAGAGCTTTGTCTATTGGGTTTGTCTGTTTGTAAGTAATAGAAGAATTATTGGATTGTAGATAGATTTTCTTCATGCCTTTGTCTAATAGAATATTTCTCTACTTTGTCTATTGACAATCCAACAATCACTAACAAATTCTTTGTTCTGCCAAACGCTTCTTGCTTCTTCCACTTTGTCTGTCGACAGCAGACAATCATTGACTTACTTGTGACAGATGAAGTTTCTATTCTGCCATATGATTTCTGCTTCTCTACTTTGTCTGTTGATGAAAAATGAAGTCTTTTTTTCTACTTAAAAGGTCTTCACTTCTTTCGCCTTTGTCTATTGATGGTTGACAAAGTCCTTTGTTCCACTAAAAAGATCTTTACTTCTTTTGCCTTTGTCTGCTCTCATCAGATGACCATTGGTAAAAACTGCAGCTCGCTTATGATGGACCAATTCTGTTGTAAACATATTATTTTACATCTGTCAGATGTAGTTTTCCATTTTGACAGATGAATGGAAAACAACCAAGTTCTTTTCATTCATGCTTTGTCTGTTATAACACTTCATCTTTTACTTCTTTACTTGCTCAAGCCTTGTCGCCATGAAATATATTTACTATGCTCATTTATCTTTATGACCTGCAACTTGATTCTGCATGCTAAAACTTGATAAAAACCATTAGTACATAATCTTTAATCAAGTTTTGTTTGTCATCAAAACCATGCATTCATGGCAACAATGAGTAACACTCATGCCATGTGTATGTGTTGAAAAGACTTAGTATGAGGGTGGATGATGCTTGTGATGTGTGGATGTGTCAAGATGGCATGGTATTGGAAGTGAAGGATGTATCTAACATAGAGATTCCTCTGTAGATGTGGATGGTGAACCTGCAAGCCTGTGGAGCGATGAGGGCGGGGTGCCATGGAGGACAGCGGTAAAGCTATCTTGGGCTTAACAGGCTTCTAGCCGAGCATGTAGGGAGGGACCAATGACACATCAAAGAGGAGGAGAGTGTCATATTACTGTGTTCCATAGGTACAGAGGATGGGAATGGTTTGCTTAACAATGTAGATGGTAAATGGTCATAAGGTGTGGTAGTGACCTAACCCTTACATGTGCATAATTGATGAGAGCCTGAGAGTAGGCAACATGTCAGTCTTTGTCATAACATTGTGAATGCCATGAAACATGCATTGGTGTGAATAGGTTGTTTACTGATTTTCCTTAGGATTTTCTCATGGTACGTACTTACTGAGTTTTCCCTGACTCACCAACTCACACTACTTTTTTAATGTTTTCCATATAGGTTGGATGTAGGATCCCAACAAGGGATCAAGGCTCACGAGAGGGATGGGACTTAAACACTAGAGATCCTGATCATATGTAAATATGTTGTAAATCTAAATGAATATAAATAGTGATGTAAATTGATAGTATGTAAAACTAAAGTATTAGAATGTGAGAATGTAAGATGCATAAATGTAAACCTTCTTTAAGGTACATGTGTATGTATATATGTATAGGTAAATGATGCCATTGCCATTGTAGTGTGACTCATGGTTCTGGGCATGAGGTGTGTGTGTAGTGATTTTGATTGTGAGGTAAGATGTGCATTTGTATGCTTATACATGATGGATTGAGTATAGAATGCATATTATATAGGTGATAAGATCTAGTTCTTTAGGGGAGATTTTATCCATTTGCTAGTAGAACTCTTCTCTTAAGATAATATCATGTAATGCCCTAAGAGAGGGGTGCTACACATGAACAGTGATTTTGGGGGAAGATGATGGGAATAACTGTTAAAACCATGGGGCAAATGATTAATTGATTAATTATTGCATTTTGATACATATTCGAAAGTAAGAAATCTAAGTTTTATGGTTGTTCCTAAAGTTATGGCATCCTAATGGAATAATAAATGATGATTGTTGTGTATGAGTTTAATTAACCTATTAGAGAGGTTAACTCATTGTTATTGCAGTTAATTCATCTTTAATTGTTACTACATGAGAGTGAACATGAATAGAATTGTGATGTCTTAAGGAGAAATGTTAAGTTAAATGGTGTTGTTTGATGAAATATTTCTTTAGAAACAATAATTTGATTGAGTACTCATATTGCAAATGGAAAATTGTTATGAAATAGACATTAAAAAAATGTATTTTATACATGAAAGAACCAATTAGAACATGATTAGGAAAAAGAGGAATATAAGTTAGATAGCCTCATGGCTAAAGTTAAAGTGTAGCTATGCCCTTGAAAGGTATACGAATTTATCAATGAATTGGTCATAGTATTTAAAAAAGTATAATTCATTGATTTTGTATGAATTAGTTAATATTGCCTTTGTAAAGGAATAATATGGTTGTATGCATAGGACCATTGAGTAGGATGACAAGGTCTGGATCCTGGGTGTGGAGCAGGAATTGATTCTTCATATAAGGTAAGTAGGTATTGCTTTTGCTATATGCATGGATGGGATATTGGTTATTCCATATGTTTGAATCTAGGCATGTATGCATGATTATGGATAGTGGATATCATGTACTTTGTTAAAGATTGATGAATACATGAATGTTGGAGATAACAAGTATCCCTTGAATTGCTATGATTGATGTATCTTTTATGATATGAATATGGGATTACTTGGGAAAGAAAGTATCCCCTGTCTTTATGATACTTAATCTTGTGTATATTCGTCTAGGTGTGAAGGATAAAGAGTATCCCGTTATTGTATCTAAATTGATCATTAAGACAATGCATGACTATTTGGTTGGACAAGGATAGTCGATATCCTCTTAGGTAGCATTGATTGATTTTATTATGTTTCGTGAATGGCTATTGATGAATTAGTGGGGATTTTGAGTATCTTAGAGTTCTAAATATGATAATTGAATGAACCTATATATTGATGAAATTGGAAACATTTTATGATGGTATATGTTCATATAAAAATGATATGTTGTGCACTAATGACACAGTCATGAGGTATTCATGCCTGTATGGCTTATTTATGATATGTGATAGTCAGGGTAGCCTATGTTGGACAAGGATAGTAGATATCCCCTTAGGTAGCATTGATTGATATTATTATTTTTTGGGAATGGGTATTGATGAATTAGTGGGGATTTTGAGTATCCTAGAATTCTGTATATGATAATTGAATGAAACTATATATTGATGAAATTGGAAACATTCATGATGGTATATATGTGTATAAAAATGATATGTTATGCCCTAATGGAATAGTCATGAGATGTTCATGCCTGTATGGCATATTTATGACATGTGATAGCCAAGGTAGCCTATATTTGACAAGTTTTGTACAATAAAGATATGCATGTTGTGGTTTACATCTCAAGATAAGATGTTAGTACATTGTTTTGATTGTTATGGTTCTCGAATACCATGACAGAATGATTATTATATTTATACGTATGGTTTCGTGTGAAATATGTTGTTTTTGGATTAATTATTGTTTACTAATATGCCTACTTACTGAGTTCGCTCGGGACTCATGCCTTCTTATTTTAATTTTTAGTTGGTAGGACAGATAAAGAATCCCAACTTGAATTGAGACTTGTGACCAAGATTTGAAGAGATTTTCCTTGTGGTATAATAAATTGTAATTATAATTGTATTGTATATTTGTATAATTGTATTTAAAGGATTTTGGTTGATGTATATGAAATGTATCGGCATATCTTAGTGATAATTAAATATGATATTGTTGGAGGATCCGTATAATTTTAGTTATGTATATTGTCATCATGATTCATTTCAATCTCGGGCAGTTGTGGGTGTGTTAGATGGTTTATGTCATTGTTTTATGACTATTGAAATTATGAATTTATATAAATAATGATTGCACGAGTTTAGATTCTAATATTTTTGAATAGATTTTGCCAGATTTTAGGTAAAATATTCTCCTCAAAAATGGAGAAATTGCAAAGTAATGGTTAAATGCATAGGCCCATAGGCGGGGTGTGACAATAAGCTACCCCTTTTATCCCACATGGTTCCTCATTGGCGTTTTACCAAACATGTCATGTGCATCATTATTTTATAAAATTTTGGCAATATGCATCAATGGGCATTCATTTTTGACACCCTACAACATGTTTCTAACTAAATTATCCTTATAATTACATCACAAGAAAGTTAATTAACTCCTAAATAAATCAAACAAGCCACCCTAATTCATTATTCAAAACTACATGGCCTCTCTTTGGTGCATTTCATCAAATATGTTGTATGCATGATTTAACTTGCATTTTCTAGAGATGTATAGTGTATAAAATGCATTTATAGTTACATGTGACTCATTTGTGGCATAATTAACAACTTAATAACATCATAAACACATGGATTGAACACAAATCAATCAATATTGCTGCCATAGTTTGTATTCACAAATTTATGCTTCCTAAATGCACCACATTGTTGTCCAAATTCGTGGACAGCAATGTGCACCTTTTCATGGCTCCAAATCACCCCCACATCACTTCAATCATCCCTCCCTTGCGTTTCCCCCATGAAAATAGATATGAATCCCCACATTTTCCTCATTAGACAATCGATGAATTTACAAATAAACCCTAGCAAATAAAAATTTTAGAAATGGGTTAGGGAAAAAGCAATTACTTATTCTATCGATGTTGTTTGTTTCTCAAAAATGAAGATACAACCCCTTGCTTCATTACTTTCCATGAACAATAAGAATATTGGGCTAAAACAAATTTTCTCCCCCTTCAAATCATGTCCGAAATGATACTCAAGGCGTGGAATGCAATCCTCCTAAGTTAGGGCATGAATTCCCTAAGGAAATCAAGTGGAAAAGTGGATAGAAAAATGGGGACATGAGCTTGGAGAGGGGTTGCTAGGTTTTGGACACGAATGGGAGAAAGAGGTGGAGGGTGGCGTGAGCACTAACGATACTCATGGTTGTGGTGCTCTGGCGGTGCAACTCCTATAGCATACATGTGCACCCTTAAATTTCCACTATAACCCTTGCATAAAATCAAAATTAGTATGCCATTAAATCTCCCAAACATATACACATTAATTGAATAATTAGTTCATCTCAAATAATTAGAAAAAATGCCATTTAATCATGATATCAAGCCTTGATCAAATTATGGGCCATTACTCACCTACTTGATATTAAGCCTCAAGGGTCACATAAAAATTAATAAATTATTTATAAATTCCACATTATACACATATATTTGTCTCAACGAGTCTTCCATATAAATTTCTAAAATTATTTTGCATGAATAATACATAAAATTTCAAAATTATCAAGCTTGGGTAACCTTAATTATCCACTAGGAACAAGTTCGATAATTTGGCCAAAACTTTCTTGTATGATGTACAAGAAGATAATTTAAAGGGCTGCAACCTTTTTGTTGAATTTTTTTTTCTAAATCACCCTCCATCTATGCCAAAAATTGAATATAAATGATGCTTTTTTCATATTCAGCTTCTTTTTAACATGCACTTGTGCTCAATATATAAATTAACTTCATAAGCAATTAATATATATATAATGATCCCATTTAAAAAAAAATTCTTCCTTCTCTCATGTCATCTCGTGAATACTCCAAGTAAATGTTTAGAAGAAATGTTCTTACCCAAAAATCCTAGGTTATTATAATTGCACAGACTAAAAGGCATCTTTTGATAAGCAAAAGTTCCAAATGAGCAGGTGAAAGTAGTCTTTTCCTCATCTTTTGGAGAAATGGGGATTGATTGAAACTTAAAAAGCCATGCAGAAAACAGTAGTAAGCATGACTTGCCCATCTTTCAAGCATCTAATCAATGAAAGGGAGAGGAAAATGATCCTTCTTATGGCTACATTGAGTTTTTATAGTCTATACACATCCTCCACCCTGTAGTCATTCTCATTGGCACCAACTCATTATTATTATTTTTAACAACAGAAATGCTAGATTTCTTTGATACCACATGAACTGGACTTACCCATTTACTATCAAAGATTGGGTAGATAATACCTACATTCAACAATTTGATTACTTCAGCTCTAATAGCTTCCTGCATGTGTGACTTAAGTCTCCTTTGAGCCTCCTTGGAAGGCTTTTCATCATCCTCTAACAAGATCTTATACATGCATATAGTGGGGCTAATTCTTTTAATGTTAGCTAATGTCTAGCTTATAGCCTACTTGTGCTCTCTCAAAACATTCAACAACCTATTTTCTTCATGAATAGACAAGTCAACAACAATTATAACTAAAAATGTATCATCTTCACCAAGATATATATAATTTAAGTCCAAATTCAAGTTGGGAATCTTTACCTATCCTTCTAGCTAAAAATTAAAATTAGAAAGCATGAATCTTGGGCAAACTCAATAAGTAGGCATGTTAGTAAACAATAATTAATTAAAAAATAACATATTTCACACCACACCATACATATAAATATAATAATCATTTTGTCATTGTATCTAAGAACCATAACCATAAAAACAATGCACTCACATCACATCTTGAGATGCAAACCAGAACATTCATATCTTTATTATATAAAACATATCGAATATAAGCTACCCTGGCTAACACATATCATAAATATGCCATACAAGCATGAACACCTCATGACTATGCCATTAGGGAAAACATACCATTTTTATACACATATATCCCATCATGAAATGTTTTCCATTTCATCAGTATGTAGGTTCATTTAATTATTATATACAGAACTTTAGGATACTCAAAATCCACACTAATTTATCAATACCGATTCACAAAACATAATAACATCAATCAATGCTACCTAACGGGATATTTGCTATTCTTGTCCAAAATAGGCTACCCTGGCTATCACATATCATAAATATGTCATACAAGCATGAATACCTCATGACTATGCCACAACATATCATTTTTATATACATATATACCATCATGAAATGTTTCCAATTTCATCAATACATAGGTTCATTCAATAATCATATATAGAACTCTAAGATACTCAAAATCCCCACTAATTCATCAATATACATTCACAAAACATAATAACATCAATCAATGCTACCCAAGAGGATATCTGCTATCCTTGTCCAACCAAATATTCATGTATTGTCTTAATTATCAATTTACATATAATAACGGGATACTATTTCTCCCTCACACCTAGACATTCATACACAAGAATAAGTATCATAAAGATATGAGATACTTTCTATCCCAAGTAATCCCATATTCATATCATAAAACATACATCAATCATTACAATCCAAGGGATACTCGTTATCCCCAACATTCATGTATTCATAAAGTATAATAAACATCAATCTTTAACAAAGTGTGGGATATCCACTATCATCAATCATGCATACATGCTCGGATTCAAGCATATGGGATAACTAATATCCCATCCATACATTCAACAAAAACAATGCCTACTTACCTTATATGAAGAATCAATTCTTGCTCCACATCCTAGGATCTATACCTTCTCATCCTGCTCACATGCATTAACCCTTCCTTTGTAACTTTCTCTTCTCTGACTTGCTTTGCACCATCCAATTCTTCTCTCAACTCTTTTATTTCTTCATTTCCTCTAATTCATCAGCAGTAAGCACTAGCTTGAGCTTATCTTTTGTTTCCTCTTACAAATAAGTAGATGATATAAGTGAGTCCAAATCATCAATTTGAAAACAACCATTAGGATCTGAAGGTGTCACGCCCTGCTTTTAGAGGTGCGAACTACCATTTTGCACTATATTTCATCTAATTTTGCCCACTTTTAGGGTGGGTACTCGGGTCCCATTCCAGGTCACTTTGCCCTGAGGTCCATATTTCCCTTACAAATTCCCAATTTAAGGAAACATTTGACCAAGATTTTGGTAGAGTCAACCCTATATTATCAATATTTAAAACCTAATATACATAACTTATCAAATAGATTCTTAATTTCAATATAAAACATGATCTTGTACATTTATCATCAAATATAACAATTGATTTAAAATCATAAAGTACTAATAAAACTCACTAAGTTGGCCCATTTTTACCCACAGCCTAGAACCTACTTCGCCCCCATGATGATGATAAACAAATCTCTATAAATATCATATACATTTATTACTATCATGACATGCCATGTGATTACATTTAATATACAACATTCTGATTTTCAATTACAATTGTACAATGATATTATCATTACACAAATACACACAAAGGGGTACCAACCCCAATCCATCATACATCATAGGTCTTCAGTCTTTCTCAAAAATCCTTTGCTTGACCTGTCAACTAAAAATTTAAACAAGAAGGTATGAATCTGGGCAACTCAGTAAGTAGGCATAAGTAATAAAAATCAATAGTCAATTCATAATATCTTATTTCAATTCAATCATAATCAAAGATATATTAATCCAATCATACTATAAGGCTTAATCATTAATTCAACAAATCCAATAACATTCAACTACAATTCTCATCGCTCCAATTATATAACCATGTCAATGACAAATAATATAATTCATTAATTAATACCAATATAGAGAATTGCAATCATTCCCATCTAGTCAACCAATCCTCAATTTTAACATATAAAAAAGGGATAATCTTTATCCTTGATATTGGACATTCATATCTAATCAAAACATTAACTATTTCAATCCAAGGGATATCCATTCTCCCTAACAAACCAAATGAACATCACTCATTAACAAATATAGGATATCCAAAATTCCTAATCAAAACTAATAAGCCTGGATTCAAATCAATGGGATATTCATCATCCCCAACCAATAATACATTCACACAAGACAAAGGGTGCCTACTTACCTTGGGCTCTTAGCTCCAAACCATTCCTCCAGCTCTTCGACTTTTCATCCTTCTCAGATCATCCTGTACATGGCAACAGTCCCATTTGATTATAAGATGATTTCACTCAAATATATCAAGCCAAACAATTACTTCTCTTATACATTTCCAATCAATGAGGATATAAAATCCCCATTCATTGCTAATTATTTTCTTTAGCGTATAAGTCATGTAGTCATAATATAATCATGAAGCATACTATACTTATTCATTATAAAATCTATATCATTCTATCATAGTTTATATCATTTTTTAGTATAAACACCTTAACCTTTCTTATCACAACAAAGCCATATAGGCCATTCATATCCATACTATATAAGAATAGTCAAAATCTAATATACTCAACAAGTGTTCTTAAGGGATCTCACTTCCAATCATATGAACTCATCATACAATAGAATTGACATGTAATTAACTTCAAGAACAATCTATTTAAATGTTTAATCCCTTCAATTTGTTGTTCACATGGCCCAACTCAAAAATTCTCTTTAACCCTTGACCAGGGCATAGTCAATTATTTAATATCATCAGTCCAAATTGATCCAATCAAGCCTCAAAACATCATAATCATGCATTTAAACATTTACCCTCATGTTTCTTAAAGTAATTATACCATTTTCCCCAAAAATACAATTCATTAAACCCTAGCCAACATAAATCAAGGTTTCTCATGCTGAATTAAGTCTTAAAGCATGTTAGTTAACTCATTACTCACTTTCCCCCATGAATCCCACATCAATTCCACCATTTTTCAATGTTTCCAAAATCTCTAACAAGCTAAAAATGAAATTTTGGTTAGGGAAACAAGGCTTACCTACATATTTAGGCATGGCTTGTTCCCTTGAGCAAGGATTCAAGTCCAAAACTCCCATTAGCTTGCTCAATTTGCAGGAATCAAGTTTCCTTTCTTCATCCACCATCGGAATTCCAAAAATCCAAGCCTAAAGGCATGCTTGAGTGAATTTTCACTTAAACCCTCTTGTTTTCTAGCAAAAATTACATGAATTTAGCAAAAACATGGTTATGGCAAAAGTTTGGGGAGAAACGAGACTGAATGGGTTGAAACAGAATAGGGTCAAACTTATGAAGTCGCACAACCGACATATGGCAGGCACGTAGCATACCGCCTACCATACCGCTTGTGACCGCAGCCAATATGGTAGCCTCCTCCATATCTCCTTCCAACGGATAGCAAGGTATATGCCCTTGGATCTGACCATAGCCAGTATGTCAACCTCCTGCCATATAGCCTACCAGGAGTAGTTTTCGTATTTTAGCCATATCTCCCTCGTATGATATCCAAATCACTTAATTTTTGAGGCATTAGAAATATAACGTCAAGGGATAAAATTTTCATGTTAGCCACTTTTCAAAAATAATCCCAAAAATATGCCAAATGTTTAGATAAAGTTGACCCTTCTTGTTCATCTTGTTATTTTTTAGCATGTAGAACAGTTTTGGTGTATTAATCACAACTTACTCATATGAACTCCAAATTGAGTAATATTCATTCCATTAGACAGATAATTTTAAGAGTTACAACTTTCATGTTGAAACATTTCTCTGAGTCAATTTATAAAAATGTAAAAAATGGAGCACAATTGACCCCTTTATCATGTTCAGTTTCCATTCATCATATGTTAATGTTTAACACATAAACTAACTCCAAAATTATGGGGTGTTACCCTTGCATCCTAAATCACTTTACAATTTCAATTAATCTTATATTTATTCATCCAAATTGATCATTTAATAACGTTAATATCACCCAAACTTAAGTAATAATTAGTTGTTACAAGGGTTACTCAAATTTCAGAATTTATATTTATTAAACATCACCCATAGCCCCATTTCACATAAAACACTTCAAATCTCCCAATAATCACTTCACACACATCACATGTATGAAATGGGGCATGTTCAAGCTATTCACCATTTTATTTGGGTTCAATTGCCAAAATTACCTGTCGAATTCTTTTTACCTAAACATTTAACTTAATTGTTCAAAATTCCAAAACTACCTGAAAATTTTAATTCAATATCTCATACATATCACATTATACATAATAATCATGCTACATTAGTCATTTAAGTCATATACATGACTTTTCTCAAAATCATTACTTGAGCTCATGTCACTCCATCCAGTCCTCCATAACAATTTCTTTATAAAACACTATATATCACCTCAATTCCTCACTTTACAAAAATTTGAAATTTTTTCCCCAAATTTCAACACTACAGGTGTTATAGAGGGTAAGACTAAGGATTTGCAAATAAAAAACTCCACAGTCTCATCCAAAATTGTCATTTTCTATTTCCCATTTTGCACATCTATATTTGTCTTAATTGTAACTATGAATGGTCACCCTAGAAGAATGGGCACCTCTCTCTCTCCGGATGTAACACCCTACCATGGGACCTATTTGTTTTACCATTACCCCACCATTTCCTTATTTCTAAGGCAAATGTTTTGCAAAAATTATGGCAAAGTCTACCCTGAATTATAAGAATGTACACCTAGCATAAATTAAACATATAATTCTATAGTGTTCATAATCATAAAATGAGAACATTAATCACGAAATAATCACACCCACATCGACAATTACCTATCCAAGATCATAACCGATCTGATGGCAATCTACCTTCCTAGAACACTACAATTCCAATCATAATAATCTAGTTAATTCACTATGACATGCCATACATTTAATTATACTTCATGTGAAATCTTTTGAATATAATTATATGAAAACATAACTAGATTACATTTTCATTTCATACTAATACAAGAAAAATAACTCCACATATTGCTCCCAAGCCCTAACCAATAGTTGGCCTTCATTGCTTAACTTATTTACTAAAAAAATATATAATAAGAAGGCATGAGTCCCTGGCTAACTCAGTAAGTAGGCAAAATGATAGAAAATAATAATCAATAGAAACAACATATTCGAAACAAGAATATGGATAATAACATAGCAATGAAGTCATACTATTAGGTCCAAGTACTCAATATCTCAACACCATACTCTATGCCATTCAGGCATATCAAATCATATTATAGTTTTTCCATCCAAGCACATCATATCAGGTCTGCGCAACTAATAAGTGAATTTCATTCACTTACATTATTTTTGTTCAAGCTTAGTTATTTGTGAATCCTTGTTACTTTTAGATAAATTTATATTTATTTGATACATTTTCTAATTTTTTGGAAGATTGGAGAAGAAAAGAAAATGAAAGGAAAAGATGAAGCTTAAAGATTAGAAAAGAAGAAAATTGGCAAAGGAGCAACAAAGCAAGGCAATTTGGAGACAATAACTCCCAAGCCGCAACCTGGAAATCCAAGCCACGGAGTGAGAGTTCATGTGTCCATTTCATGTAGACAAAATTTTTCATCCAAGCTGTGATGTGAAGAGTTTTCAAAGCACATAAAGTGCATTCAGTAGATTACAAGTCATGGCGCCAACACTGTCTGGGTTTTTTGCCAATTTTTCTACTGCTTTGTCTTCTTGCTTTTTAAGGAAATGAGAGAGTGTTTGGAGAGGCATCTTTCTACATTAGTTCTAGGATTTCTGCTAAGGGTTCTAAGAGGCAGAGCTTTGAAGTTTCTTGTGAAGGAGGGAGATTTCAAGTAAGAGGAAGAAGAGAGGATGTTCTACATTGTGATGACCCTGTCTAAGGGATTTGTTTTGATTTCTATTATGAACTAAATCCCTCTTTCTAGGGTGAAGATGTAACCCTATTTTATACTCTTTGTTATGTGGATTATTAGTTATTAATGACTATATGATTTTATTTCATTCATTATATTGTTTGCAATGATTTGATTCATTTTATTGCTTGATAACCAATATTATGAGTTAGATTGATTATCTAAGCATGGTTAAGATAGACACCATATGCTAAACCATCTTATTTTGGTTCAATATGTTTTTGAGCTTTATAGGTTTTTACCTCAATTATGCTATACACCATAGGTAATTGGAATGAGTCAAAATACTTGATTTGAACCCACACACCTAATGGTAATGATCATACATTTGAAAGAATGAACCCAAGTGAAGCATTGAATCTAATATTCCACTAGCAAAGGGTGTCATTTATCAATGAAATTGGATCCCTAAACCCTTGCATCTTGCTAACCTCCCAACATTATTATTAGCTATTGATTTTTATAATTCCATTCAGTTTTTGAAATTACATCCAACATTACACCATATTCATTTAGTTCTAATTAAATTATTTTTAAGGATAGTGTAGTTTAGTAACTAAAACTAGTTAAACTAGTTTGGTCATTCTCTATGGGATTGAGCCTTGCATTGCATACTATATTGCTATAACTCTGTGCACTTGCAAGGAATTATAATTTGAACCATCAGCCATAATGGGTCTTTCACATGTTATAAATGTGCCTTCTAGGCACCTTATTGTTAATCCCTAACTAGATGGTAGCTCAAGAGGGGGGTTGAATTGAGCTTTCAAAAATTTTCGTTAATAACTTGAAAGATGTGCTTAAAATAAAAGAAAGAATAATTTGTAACAGATACACAGTATTTTTATAGTGGTTTGGCTCTTCCTGGGTTCCTACTCCACTTCTCTTAGTCAGCCTCCTTTACTGAGCTCAGATTCTACTATAATACTTGTTGGTTTTGCAAGTTCACCAACAACTTACTAGTTTTCCAAGTTCACCAGAAACTTTTACACATTAGTTTTCAAGCTTACCAACTAACTTATATATGTTGGTTTCCAAGCTTACCAATTAACTTACTAGTTTTCAAAGCTAACTAGAAACTTTTACAAATTATTAGTTTCATAGAGCTTACCAATTAACTCTTTGTTTTTCAAATAGAATGTACAAAATAATGACTCTTACTTAGGCAAACATGTACGAAAATAAAAAAGCTTAATTGGAAGAATAAAGTAAGCAATGAATCAGATTCAAACTCCTTTTGAAGTTGACGCAAATCTGATTTTGAAGACTCTAAATACTTTGACAGTGTCATAGCAACAGGAGTTGAATGATGGAAAGATGTGAATGCTCTTTCTTGAGTCAAAGATGATTTTCAATGTAAAATTTGTTATTTGTTTGTTGTCATCTTAATCCTTTATATATATGGGATTTGAAAAGTTTTAGCAATTGCAACCCTTGGCATTATTTTCAATTCAGTTTGGTAGGGTTTGGTAACAACTTTTGCATATTGTCGGGGTTCAAAAATTCTGAGTAGCATCCATATTGATTATATCCTCTTCAAAATTTCTATCCACTACCTCATCCTTCAATGCCCATAAATTTGGCTTCTGAAGATCTTCTGAGTTTCCTCTGATTTCCCTATGAAGTTTAGGCTTTGCTTCTGTATAACCTCATTAATTCATCTTTTCTTGAACAAGCCTCTAATAATGTTTCTGATTTTATTCTATGCAATGTGTCATGGTTTTTGTATTGCTTTTATGTAGTATGATAGCATTCTGTGTTGCTTCTATGTAGCATGATAGAGTTCTACATTTCTTTTGTGTAGTATGACATGGTTCTACATTGCTTCTATGCAGTGTGTTAATGTTCTGCATAACATGATAATGTTTCTGCATTGTTTCTGTGTTCTTGATGATGCTTCGGTGTTCCTTCTAGTAATTCAAGAATTCTTCTGGCATGGTTCTGAATATCTAAAGTATCTTCTAAATTGATTTTTCATAGCTTATTATTATTCCGGGTTGCTTCTCTGTGACATGATAGTGCTTCTGCATTGCTTTTGCGCACCATGTCCACATTCTGTATTACTTCTATTATCTTGATGACACTTCTGTTCATCCTCTTATTTGCTTCTAACATTCTGAGATTTCTTTTTAACTTCTAATATTTCATGCCAAGCATCTAAGTAAGTTTTGGATTACTTCTTAGTGACTTTTGAATGTCCTTTTGTATGAGCATTCTTTTGCATATTTTTTATCAAAGGGTTAATGTAATAATATTACAATTAACACCTTTGATATATGCAGTTACTTTCCTATAATCTGTTTTGATATTTAACGTTGCATGTAACACCCCATCCCCTCACCCTATGCATTTTGACCATTTGATAGGTTATGCTCTATTGGGCCTATGCAGGATGTTACCACTTCCCTTCTTACAAAGGAAAGTCTTTTCATAATACTACCGTTCTCTATTTTTAAGGGAACAATTTTGTAGAAAATTGGGTAGAGTTGCCTCTGAATTATCTGTTATTGAAACCTGATATATAAACATTCAAACTCATAATTTGTAATTATTGATATTCATAATTCCAAATCATACATAAAACTATAATTTTTATAAATATAATTCAAATCTAGCTTAACGTACCAACAACTCAGAATCTATATCATATCATGTTGGTAAAACAATATAAGGAAATTGTATCATGTTATCACAATATTATGCATCATCTACTATTTTAAAGCTACTATCATATAATTACAATATGATTTACAATTAATTACCAATATACAATAGGATTCCAATCCCAACATATGCTCATACACAAATTATGTCTTCTACTCTTGTTTACCACCAATTAAAAAAATATCTTCTAACCTTACTTACCAGTCCCAATCCACAATGAAAATTCTTCACTTGGCTTGTCAAATAAAAATTTAAAAGAAGAAGACATGAGTCGAGGCAACTCAGTAAGTAGACACAATTAATAGAAATCAAGTCAAAATTTGCATAATTTAATTCAATCATGATCAAAGATGTAATAAGTCAATCATATTATGAGGACCTAGTCCTCATTATTCTAATTCAATATTCTACGCCCATCAGGCATATCAAATCATACAATTTCTCATATATAGCAAGACAACTAATCAGGGGATGACTTTTATCCCCCGAATCAACAATATATACATATGTTCATTCAATTATCTAATATAACATTTCAAACCAAATAAGTATAACTTAAGGGAATATATAAATTTTCCCATACTGCATCCATTATCAATTTATATAGAAACTCATTTATAGGAATAATCAAATACACACAATATCAACAATTATTACATAATTCAATTTAAGGGATATTAGTTATCCCTTGTATTGATACCATCACAAACCGATATAAACATTTATCATTATCAATGTGGGACATTCAATATGCCTAAGCAAAACACACAAGCCCTGATTCAATTCAATGGGATATTTCTTTTCCCCAACCAATCATACATTGAAACCAAAATAAGGGGCATCTACTTACCTTGAGTGATTTGCTATATGCTTTTCAAGCTCCATGTCTCTTTTCATCCTTCTCAGATCATCCTGTATAGAGCAATAATCCCATGCATTTACAAACATAACTCAAATTGATTCATTTCAAATAAATACTATGGTTAATTTATTATTAAACTCATATACTTCCCAAATGCATAAGTGCATACTTATCAATATACAATTCGAAGCCAATATACTTAACATTCAATTTACCTTTATAGCATACCATTTAAACTTTAAGTACATCCCAAATAACTAGTCATTCCTTCCCTTCTATAAGGGTCTTATGATTATAATCAACTCAATTTATCTCTCATTGGAACATTTTATTAAATGGCTAATAGACACAATTTAAATCATAATAATTTAGCAAGAGTTCTTCAGAAACTTCATTCCTAACCATATATAATCATTATATAACATAACTAACATGTAATTGACTTCAATAACCATCTAATTAAATGTTTAATCCTATCGATTTGTGGCTTACACAGACCAAACATAAAAACCCTTTTTAATTCCTAACCAGGGCATGATCAATTATTTGATTTCACTAGTTCAAATTGACCCAAACAAGTCTCAAAACATCTAAACTATTCATTAAATCATTTATCTCATGATAATTTCACAAAATAATGAAATTTCCCCAAATTCCACTATTCAAAAAAAACCTTAATTTGCAATATTCCCAATTTCTCAAGCCAAATCATAATAATCATTATATTAAATTATTCCCCCATAAATTAAAAGCATGTGCATTTAGTCTTAAAAATCCATCATCTTTCAAAACTCTAAAAATCTAAATTCTGAGATTCAGTTGGGAAATTGAGTTTACCTCTGCTTATGAACGTAGCCGTCCTCCCCAAACAAATGATCAACCTCCTAGCTCCATGCGGTTCCTTCCATTTTGTAGAAATCCAACATTTATTCCATTTTTCATGGTTCACATGAGTGAAAATTGGGATTAAACAAAAAAATCACAAGTTTATCTAGCGAGGCAAGATGATTTCCTAGCTAAATTGGCAAGAAATCAATTTAAACAGGGTAGAGCAAAGGGGAAGAAAGAACGGACTAGACCAAAGAAGAAACAAGATAGAAATTGGCCAAAAAATTGATCCGCCATCTTCTTATCACCAACTGGCACCATCAGTTCTAGCTCACTGGCTAGGCCTATTTTCCTTTATTTTTCTCCATTTTTAATATTTTTTCCATTTATTTTCCATCATTTATTCTACATAAAATATAACGTAATTACATAAAATTATACCTCAATTAACTTGTAAGCAAGCTATATAATTATGAATATATGATTTTACTTGACTCAATTTCATAAAATTTTCATACTTCATACATACTTGATTCATTTCATTGAAAAATCACATTTCTTTATTAATCAACACATAATTAACCCAAATTTAACACCTTAGGTGTTACAATCCTCCTTCCTTACAAAAGTTTTCATCTGCAAAACTTTCAATACCGTTTAATTTTCATTATTACCTTAAAGTTTCATCAGTTCATAATTTGTATCACTATTCTCACTTAGTTCAACTCAATTGCACATCAAAGATAAAAATAAAAATAAAAAAATGTTAATGGTCACTGATTTCAATAATACTTCACAATTTTCAAAAAATAATGACCCATTCCAGTAGTTTCATGAATTCATCAAATAACCAAAGTTTAACACTTAGTTCAAAGATTTCAATTAATATCCCCACATCTTTAACAAGGTATCATCATGAACATAATCATGAATTGATTTCAATAGGATCTAAACACTTTATTCATTTAATTAGTAAAAAAATAATCAAGTTTTGCAATCTTTATAAAAGCATACTACATTCATAAAACCAAAATAAATTTATTTACCAATAGTATGACTTGACATAATCGTAAGCAATATCGACAAACACATATCATAATAAGTTGTTTTACCAACTCATCTTTCTTCATAAGGATGACATCGATTGGTTATTACTCAAACTATATTAATATAATTCCTATCATAACGATATATAGTCTTAATAATTTCAAAATATACAATTCCATAGCATATCATACAATCACACATATATTAATACCAATACTAATGCAATAGTGTCAAATAATGACAATACTATCTCACAATCCAAAGTATCCAATTTCATTTCATACTACCATCCTCATATGTCTCATCATCCATCCATCATTAAATCGATCTCACATATACAAATGGAACTACTATCATGTGGCTAATATAAACCAATGTATCCATATTTTCATTTGTTTGCTCTCAACCAATACCATGCCCAGGAGGCTACAAACCAAGTGGGCACAGCCACACTCCAAGTGGACATAGCCACACTCCAAGTGGACTCAGCCACTAACCAAAGGGACTCAACTATCTTACAACTATGGTGTATTCCGGTCCATCCCTACAATCTCGGCTATGAATGTCACAATATCCATGACAACATTACCAATGCCATTTATGGTATCTAGCTATTACTGCAACCTAGGGATTGCAAGTTCTCCATCCATACCTATGAAATAAGTAAAGGAGTCTCACACAATAGGTTGATCAGTCCTCTTCACCATCACTGGCAGCATCATCCAATAAAGCCTTATCATGGGAGGGATCCCAAATATCCAAAGTAGCCATCCTGGTGGACATCCAAACCTCAAATACATACCAATCCTCTTTCAAGAGGCATCCAAACACAAGTGTGAACCCCAATCATGCGTCCAAGTCTCAATCAAATAGACAAATATCTCAAAACTAAGTCAAATAATTAAATGTCTAACCTTAATTGTAATGCCCCGCACCACCACCCTATGCGTTTGACCACGCCATACCGAGGTCGATGCAGAACACTACCATTTTCCTTCTTCTTAAAGGAAATTTAATCATAACCTCATGATTTCCCTAATTTTAAGGGAAATGTCCTACCTAAAATCTGGTAGAGTCTACCCTATATGATAGACATTTATACCTGATATACATGTATTGAATTAATATAATTTACATTTCTATAATACAAAACCACAATTAAATCTAAAATACCTAAACCCAAACTCACAGCTCCACCCAAGATCGGAAACATTTCATGATGGCAGTGTTCCACCTTGAATTAATACAATTCCACATATAATCTCATACTTAAATGATTTACTATGACATGCCATACATTATTTACAATTTGATACAATCATACAATCTCATAATTAAATAATAAATTACAAATTTCAATGAGATTCCAATCCCATTACTTTATCATACCATTAATTGTCTTCTAATCTCGTTCATCCATCCCAATCCTCAATTGGGAGTCGTCACCTGCCTTGTTAGCTAAAAATTTAAACAAGACAACATGAGTCTAGGCAACTCAATAAGTAGGAATAGATAAAATAAATTAATAATTAATTGTAACAACATGTTCTCACCCAGAACATGTATCGAATGCAACAATAATTCAAACTTAAACATCATAAACACCACACATTTCCATCTCATCCTGAGATGTACAATCCAAGGCAACCATAACATGAGGCTCGCATCTTCATTCTTTCCATGCACACCCTACGCCTTTCCGGTGTATACTATCATATAATGTCATTCCAGCACCTTACATCCCATCCGAGCCACTTTGGCTCAACATACCATGGTACACGCCATATAGGCATCTCATATCATCATACATGCCATGCAAGCACCACACATGTCTTATGGAATGCTTCCCATTCCATCAAATTATACATTCATAGATTATAGAATTGAAACAAGACGTATGGAATAATCTCTATCCCCTTTTATCCATATAAACATCACTTTAAACACAATCAGGGAATACACATTATTCCCTATCAATTCCATCATCCATATTATCACAAAATTGTACTCAACTTGGGATACTTACTATCCCTATCAATCCAATATGCATAACCTTATGCATATCACATTCACAACCATATACACAAATGAAACAACCATACCTAGGAAACTCAATATTCCCAAACATTCACATACTATACAACATCGGGATACTCTCAATCAATTTTATTCAGGCACTCATACACAAGAATAAGCTTAAAGACATGGGATACACTCTATCCCCATAATCACCTAGGATACTTCCTATCCCAAACATTCACATGTCTATATCATAGACCAATTCAACTACGAGATATTTCAAATCGCCAACATTAATGCGTTCATCCTATTTGGCAAACACATCATTGCCATCGAAGGGATAATCTCTATCCCCAACATTCATTAATCATAACAAATACATATTGATTTTACAACAACATGGGATATCCATAATCCCTCATACAAAATACACATGCTTGGAGCAAACATGGGATAACTACTGATGAGAATGCAAAATGTCATATTTTATTCTCCTAATACTTCATCTTTTGCACCTATTTAATTCCTAAATATA
>JAYJMB010081483.1:0-21819 GCA_036873735.1 Pouteria campechiana
AAAACCCTACACGTATCACATGAATCCTATATCTTTTTACATATACATACACATGAGCAATTCTTATTTACCTAATTCCATTTTTGCCCTACTAGATATAGTTATAGTAAATTATTCATAACTTTCTCATATTAATTTCAAATTGAGTGATTTTTATCTCCTACTTTCTCAAGTCATTGGGCCCCACAAGTGACACCTTTTACAGTGAATTATTTCCTAGGAATAGTTTTAGTAATTTGGACATATCACTCTCATATGAATTTCAAATTAAGTGATTATTATGTAATTCTATAAATAATGTAAATTTATACAACTTTTATTTTGACCACATTTGCTAATTCATTTTATAATTTGATTCATGGGCCCCATAATGTAACACCTAATGATTTGGAGACTATTACACTGTTTTAGTTATAACTCACTCAGATCAACTCAGAATTTAATGGTTCCTATCTTGATGGAAATATAATTTCAATACCTATAACTTTTATGTTAATCACGTATTCAAAATCAAATAATTTAGGGGTCAAAATTGGGACACCATCAGAACTATGTGCAATTTAGGATGGACATTCTGGCAATAGCAATTTTTAGGGTATTTTCTTCCTAGTTTTTTTAAGACCTGTTATTGTTGGAATTTTTTAACTAAATTTTCATATTTCTAATACAACATATGGAATATAAACCTCCTGCATCAACAATTTTCTATCCATATTAATTCCACTTTAATATAAATATATTTTAGTCCATCAACTTTCATATTAGGACCTTGATTAGGCCATTATTGACCACATATAATTATACTTAATTACCTTGCCAAATTCCATTAAAACCAGCCCCAACAGTTAGTGGATATTAGGATGTTCTTCCCCTAATTGAATTTTCCAGTAGTTTTAATTGATTTACGTTGCATCTAATCCATGCCTTCGCCTCATTAAGCATTAATCATACAATATTACCATTAATTTCAAATGTCATCAGCTACTAAAATTTTAGCAAAACCTAAGTACCCTAGGTTTATTCCATAGCCAAAAGTTCAGCAATATTTTCATAATTCAAGCCCATAAACACCATTAGCAATCTGTTTTAGTAAATCACTTACCTTTAAATTAAGTTTTCCTTGGTTGGCCCTACCAACAATGGATGAATCTTCAATTTTGGATAGCTGCCACACTTTAGATCAAAGAGGAAATTGCTACCACAAGCCACAAATCACATCTACTTAAGTTTGCTATCAATCTCCATGTCTAAAACAAGCTGAAATTTACAATTTGGAAGATGGGAGAAAGGCCTCCATGTGAACAGGGGGTGTTTGCACAAAATGGGATGAGGAGATGGCTGTTGCCATTTTCCTTTATATGCTAAAATAATAGATAGTCTGTTACCCCAACTTAGTCCATGCACATGCACTTGCATGTTTGATTTATTATTATTTTTTTACCCTCTTTCACTCCACCGTTTAAAATATATGGACTACCCTATTTGTACTACATCCAAAAAAATTTATTTAACACATTTTATTCATGTCATCTCCCATAATTTAATACATCTTTCTTAATTAAATATGAATTAAATGTGATTTCTTCATAAATTTTGAGCATACATTGCATCTCACTTTTCTACATGCATTTTTCAATTTTTCTCCACTTGTTAACCATTGATTAATGTGTGTCCTCCTCATCCTCATATTATTATAGATATTCCATCAATTTTCATAATTTTTCCATAATAAAATTTAGTATTTTTCAATATATACATATCCAGTGTTCCACCCATTTAAATTCATTTTCTTCTCACTTAAATCACTTATTTAATACACTTTGATACATTCCCTACCTCATCTTCATATTTATATTACTAATCTAATCCATAAATTTTCCATGAGAAAATTTTCAAAAATTTAATTATACTCCAACATACTCCATGCTGAACTGGCTAAATTAACAAAAATTAAAATTTGCATATCTAGAATTTTTAGGGCCTTACAATTATGCATGGTGTTGCTGTCCAAATTGTAATGTGATTTAATCCCAAAATAGAATGTTGTAATCAATTGGAACTTGTGAACGCAAGTGTGAAAGCATTATTGAATTTCTAATTCAGCTTGTGCGTCAGTTGAAGAGTCTAATTTGGATGTACTATTGGATTTCTAATTTGGATTATGCATCAATTAGAGTTCATAAATTATAGGTGCACAAGCCATAGGTGATATGAATGAAACCTTAGATATTTTCTCCCTAAGTCATGAAAATACATTTTTTTCTCCCCTCCTTCTCAACACAAAGAGCCCATATTCCTCCTTCTTCTCAAAGCCAATTAGCAACCTTCATCCTCCATTGATTTTCCTCCATCTAAACTAAGTGGGTAGTAAGATTATTCCATCAATCATTTATGCAGTTTATATTTCCTATTTGAGCTAATTTGCATATTCCTTCTCTCCTTTTTTATCATAAGCAAAAAGAAATATATCCTCCTAGTAAGATACGCAAACAAATAAATGTAGCCAGAGAATAATGAAAATATTTTATTTCATTTTAGTACAAACAAAGTTACATAATGGAAAGAGAATACAAACATGAAGCTTGCGTGTAAAGAGCAGGAGAGGTTGTGTTTGAGACTACAGACAAGATGGAGGGTACGAAGAGGAGAACTTTGCATCCTAGTGGTTGATACAAAGTTTCAAGGAAGGGAAGAGGGAAAAGAAATGATAATGAAGCTATTGGAGCTTCCTTTTCCTTCTCTTCAAGGGCCTTGACTAATGAGGAGGTTATATCTAGGGGCAAAGGTAGTAATATATGAATTATAATTTTGAAAGCCACATCTTGAAGAAAAATGCTTTTGTCGGTGAAAAAGATTTAGAGCATTGTTGCAAACATAAGCAATATCATCCTAGTAAGAAAAGTGAGAGAGCTTCCTTTGGTGCTTCAATTTCCACCACTCAATGGTCTTTCTACTAGATTTTCTTTCTAAGGACCCTGCTCCAAGTTTCTTCATTGTTATGGTGCAGAGAAAGATTATGATTCAGGGATTAAATAGATTGATTACGGGGGCTATATGAGGTACATGATGTGATTTTCCAAGAAAGGGAGAATAACTCGAGCTAAAAATAGGATTGGATATGATAACCATAGTTGTAAGTTAATGCTAATAAGAAAATAAGGTGTACTTGACCTTGGGAAACAATGTTAAGATGAAGTGTGAATAGGGCATTTGATTTGAATAACTTACTTCATCTGAGACAAAGTTTAGTCTTAAGAAAGTATATTCAATATTACAATTTCAAGTACAAAAGTATTAGAGATTTTGCCCTTAGATCATCACATGAGTCATACCTAATTCTCCTCTAATGTTGCAGAAGGTGTCTAAGGATAGTGGTTTAGTAAAAATATCAGCAAGTTGTGCACTTGTGGGTACATATTCCAAACATATATCATGTTTTTCAACATGATCTCTAATAAAGTGGTACCTGATTTCTATATGCTTAGTTTGTGAATGTAAAATAGGATTCTTTGTCAAGCATATAGCACTAGTTTTATCACATTTAATAGGTATGTCTCTATAGCTTAGTCCATAATTAAGAAGTTGTTGTTTCATCCATAGCAATCGAGCGCAACACTTCCAGTTGCTATATATTCAGCTTCTGCTATAAAGAGAGCAACGCTAGTCTGTTTTCTAAAGAACCATGATACTAAACTATTTCCTAGAAATTGATAGGTTCCACTATTACTTCTTCTATCAACTTTATATACTCCAAAATCAGCATCAAAATATCCAATGAGTTGAAAATCTGTTCCCTTAGGATAATAAAGTACTACATTTGGTGTGTCAACTAGGTACTTAAATATTTTTTTTACCATAGTAAGGTGTGATTCTCTAAGAATGGATTGAAATATAGCACATAAGCATACACTAAATAGAATATCCGGTCTGGATGTTGTAAGATAAAGAATAGATCTAATCATACTTCTATATTGTTCTTGATCTATAAGTTTACCCTTTTTATCCTTGTACAACCTTGTTGATGTGCTCATTAGAGTGCTTTCTGCCTTAAGTTCTTCCATTTTGAACTTCTTTAATATCTCTCTAGTATATTTGGATTGACATATATAGTTTCCATCATCTCTTTGCTTGATTTGCAATCCAAGGAAGTAATTTAATTCTCCTATCATACTCATTTCAAATTCAGCCTGCATGATCTTTGAGAAATCTTAATAGAGTTTTTTCATTAGTAGCTCCAATGATAATGTCATTCACATAAATTTGAACTATCAAGATATCTTTGTCGATATTTTTGATAAACAGAGTAGTGTCAATCTTTTCTCTATTGAATTTATGATCACTTAAGAATTTGCTCAACTTTTCATACCAAGCACTTAGAGCTTGTCTTAAACCATATAATGCCTTCATGAGCTTATAGACATGATTGAGTTGATCATCATTCTCAAAACTAGGAGGTTGATCTACATATACTTCTTAACTTAGATATCTATTCGAAAATGAACTCTTTACATTCATCTGAAATAACTTAAAGTCCTTATGAGATGCAAAAGTGAGTAGCACTCTGAAAACTTTTAGCCTAGCTATAGGGGCATATGATCCTTCAAAATCAATTCCTTCTTCTCGGGATTACCCCTTAGCAACTAATCGTGCTTTGTTTCTTACAACTAACCCAGTTTCATCTAGTTTGTTCCTAAATACCTATTTTGTTCCGATTACATCAACATCCTTTGGTTTTCAAACTAGTTTCCATACTTTGTTTCTTTTAAACTGATTTAATTCTTCTTACATTGTTATAATCCCACTTTCATCATTCAAGGCTTGATCAATGTTAGTTGGTTCTATTATAGATATGAAGGCATAATGTCTACAAATATTTTGCATAGACCTTCTTGTTTTGACACCATCATATATATTTTCTATAATTTGCTTTCTAGGATGAGTAATAACAAATTTTAAATCAGTAGGAGGTTGATAGGGAACATTACCTTTTCTTACCTCCTCTTCATTTTCTGAACTTTGTACATCCTCACTGTTGGTGCCATTCTCTTGATTCTTCAATTTAAGCTTCTTCATATTTGTTGCAACTTTATCTGCATCACTATCATTCTCCTTTCTCGAGGTTATCTATGCTTTATCAAATTTAAGATGTATAAACTCGTCTACAACCAGTGTTTTCTTAATGTATACTCTAAATGATCTACTGTTAGAAGAGTACCCATGAAAGATAGCTTCATCACTCTTTAGATCAAACTTTCCAAGGTTATCTTTCTCATTGTTCCATACATAGCATAAGCCTCCAAAAGGATAGAAATATAGTTTTCTTCCTTTCCAAAGCTCATATGTGGTTTTCTTTAAGATTGCTCTTATGGTAATTTTTGTTCAATACATGGCAAGTAGTACTAATTGCTTCTACCCAAAATCTTTTAGATAATTTACTTTCATTTAGCATAGTTCTTACCATGTCCTGAATTGTCTAATTCTTTTTTTTCATGACTCCATTTTGGTGAGGAGTTCTAGGGAATGAGAAACTATGGTGAATTCCTTCTTCATCACAGAAATCAATGAATTTTTCATTCTTGAATTCATCACCATGATCACTTTAGATGGATACAATAGACATGTGTTTCTCATTTTGGATTAGCTTTGAAAAAGTGTAAAACATTCAAAATGCTTTGTCTTTGCTAATCAAGAGAATTACCCATGTAAATCTAAAATAGTCATCCACTATCATATATACAGATCTTTTTCCTCCAAGTGTGATTATTTTTGATGGTCCAAATAAATTCATATGCAATAGTTCAAGAGGTCTTGATGTGGATACTTCATTCTTAGGATGGAAAGATATTTTGGTCTATTTTGATAGTTGACAAGATTTGCATATTTAATTTCTGTCATAGTTTAATTTTGGTAGACCAATTACTAGATCCTTTTTCCACAAAGACTTGATATTTGACATATTTATATGTCCCATTTTTTGTGCCATACCCATGGATCATTCTTGACAGCAATTAAGCATTTTTCAATTATATAATCTAGTTATACTAGATAAATATTTTTATACCTTTTTTCTGCTAAATAGTAGATCATTATCTCTACTGAATACATTACATGTAGGTGATTTAAACACAACTTTGTGGCCCTTGTCACATAATTGACTGATGCTTAGCAGATTGTGCTTGAGTCCTTCTACATATAATACATCCTCTACGTATGCATTGAATAAGCCATAAAATTTACCTATTCCTTTGATGAGACCTTTATAATTATTGCTGAATGCTACTGTTCCTCCATCCATTGGCATTAATTCTTTGAATATCTTTTTCCCAGTCATAAGTCTCAAACAACCACTATCCATGAACCATGCATTTTCTGTTGTAGCTTTGAGAATTACCTTTGTTTCTAGGTCTATTGTGCATTGTTCTTTGATGGTGATTTTATCTATTGAGTCATTCTCCATCTGGGCCATGCAGCATATTCTTACAAGATGTCCAACTTCATTGTCGTCTTTCTCTATTAAGCTTGTTGTAGATGAGTCTTCATTATTCACATACATTCCTCTGGCTTAGTTTCTTAAGGACTTTTTGAAGTATTTCTGTTCTTTTCTATCATCCTTATCATTTATATTTACTTTTTCTTCATTGAGACACTCAGGAGACATGTGTTCAATTCCTCCACATCTATAGCATGTGGGGAGATCCTTCCTTCTTTTAGCTATTTTCTTCTGTTGTTTATCTCCTTGAAGTGCTGCCTCTGACGCTTCTTGCAAATCTTCTGAATTTTTTGACCAACATGGCCATATCATCTTCAGATTATGATGCTGGATCACTGTTGCTCTCTTTGGTTACTTTTAGAGCAATACTCTTCTTAGGCTTTGTTGGCTCCTCTCTTTTGTTCTTGATTAGCTCATGTGACATTAATGAGCTAAAAATATCGTACACCAAAAGAGTATTCAGATCCTTTGCTTCCTCTATTACTGTGATCATCTAGTTCTGTAAATCTGGCAGTGCTCTTAGTATCTTCATTACCTATTCAGAATTTGTAACTTCTTTTTCCCAACCTTTCAAGGCATTAGTAACTTTAGAAAAATGAGTATATATTTCAGATATACTTTCTCCTTCCTTCTTTATAAAATTTCTTGTTCTCCTATCAACAAATTCCTTCTAGTTCCCTTAACTTGTGAGGAACCTTCATAAATAGGCACTAATTTATCCCATATATCCTTTGTAGTAGTGCAAGATGATACTCTATCAAACTTAGATGAGGATAGTCCACCAAATAAATATTTCATAGCCTTTGCATTGTTTTGGACTGAGGTGGCTTCCTCTTTGGTCCATGCATCTACTTCAGTAGTGGGAAGAGTAATTCTAACTTTAATAGCTCTCCAAGATTCCATATCATTGGCTATAATAAATTGCTTTATCCTTAATTTCCAGTAAGTGAACTTAGTTCCATCAAATAGGGGCGGCCTAGAGTGAATATTTGTAATGAGGATGATGGGTTTGCCATTGGATTACTAAAAGTGTTTATGCAGTCAGCTCTGATACCACTTGTTGGTCCCATAGGTTAGGCTAAAACCCAAGAAGGGAGGGGTGAATTGGGTACTTAAAAATTTATTCTCAACCCCTTTAGGATTACTTTTCCCTCTAGCAATCAATCACTCAAACACAAAATAAATAAGACAATGATTTTTATAGTGGGTCGAGTAAACACTCTACTCTACTCTTCCAAGATCACTATTCTCTTAGTGTCTTGGGTTCCACTATTCCCAATAGTAGAAAAACAATAGTATCTCTAACACTCTTCTAGATTATAGCTCTAGTAGGTGTAAAAAAGTGTCTTGGATACTCTTCTGGATTCTAGCTACGGGGGGGCATAAGCAAGTGTCCTTGACACTCTTCTAGATTTCAACTCTAGGGGCGATTACAAATATCTTTTGTTTGCACTCAAATAGTCACAACTCTTCTTGAGTCTAGTTACAACCACTCACTCAAGGAACAAGAAATGAATATCGGAACAAGAAATGAATATCAGAAGTTTAAGCACAAGGATTTTTTCAATAAGCACAAGGGAAGATTTTTGAAAGTTGAGTGTAGGGGAAAATGATCTTCCCAAAGGTAGTTAAGAGCCTTCAAGGAAAGTTGATGAAGGTTTGAATACAAGGCTCTTGACTCTTGAATGATTGTAGAAGGTTTAGCTCAGATCAGTAAATGATTTCAAGAACATTTGAATGATTTTCTCAATTACTTTGTTAGTTCCTTTTGCTCCAACGATGCTTCATTTATACCTGCTTTGACTTCTAGTCGTTGGTGGTAGGTGAGCTTCCTTAATCAAAGAAGACAATCTGATTGGCACATTTTGAATCTTTTGACTTTTGCTTATTCCTCGCATGTTGTAATGCCTATAGTGCCAATTTTGGAGAAGATGATTTCAAGTTTCTTAAGAAGCTTTGGTCGAGTTATTGCTGCATTGGCTATTGCTTTCACCAATATAGAAGTATCTTTATTAATACTGGGTGAAGATCAATGATTCATTCTAACCGTTGCTCATCTTTTACTTATGATAGACAAAGTATCTGTCTAGCTATCATCAGACAAAATTTCTTTGCTTTTATCTATTGTAAGTGACAGATGAATTATTCTTTCTATTGCTGCTTGCTAGACAAACTTCACCATTCAAGCTCTTTGTCTATTGCACCATAGTGGCATAAATGTTTTGTTTGCTTCATAGCTTTGTTTGTTGGGGTTGTTTGTTGTAAGTAATAGATGAAGTATTGATTTGCTTATGGGTTTTCTTCACACCTTTATCTAATGGAATTATTTATCCGCTTTGTCTGTTAACAACAAACGATCACTTACGAATCTCTTGCTTTACTCCTTGTTTCTTTCGCTTTATCTATCGACATTAGACGATCATTGGTTCACTTGAGATAGACAAAGTTTCTACTTTCCCATATGATTCTTGCTTCTCCGCTTTGTCTGTTGATGGTAGATGAAGTCTTTTATTTTGCTGAAATAGTCTCATGTCTTCTACCTTTGTCTCTTCTCATTAGACGACCATTGGCAAAAACTTCGACTTGATCATAGTAGATGAACATTGTTGTAAACAAATTGCCCTGCATCCATTAGATGTAGGTTTTCATTTTGATAGACGAATGAAACATCTAAGTCCTTTTCATTCATGCTTTGTCTGTTACTACAATTCATCTTTTGCTTCTTTACTTGCTCAAGCCTTGTTTCCTATGCTCATTTTTCTTTAAAGCCTGCAACTTGATTTTGGATGCTAAAAACTTGATAACAACTATTAATACATAAATCTAATCATGTTTTATTTGTCATCAAAATCATGCATTCATGTTAACAAACATGATCTATAAAAGCATTAAGATGTGGGGGAAATTAATTAGGATTTTTGTAATTGAGGTTTTCATTGGGGATGAAATTCGTAGGTCTCATAAAACCCTTGAAAAAGGGGTTGAATTAAGATGAATTGAATGAGAATTGCATGTAAAATTTAGGGAAAATAATATTAGAATAATAAATCCTTAATTAATTTCATTAAATATGTTAAATTTAGGATTGTTTACTTAATTAAAGTTATGATGAATTTGATGCATGAATTTAATAAAGATTTATGTACTGTACATATTGAGATTAATGTGAATTTACATTGGTATGAAGAATTGGATTAAAAATCATGAAATTCAGGGTTGGTTACTTTAAAGAGATCATGAGAAACATGGTAATTAGAGTGATTGTTATCTTAAAAGAAGATGTATAAAGTGTAGAAACATTGGAATTGTGAATGGGAATGGAAACCCCTAAAATTGGATTTGGTTAGGGTTATGAAAGTGAAACGGATGTTAATTTGTATAATTGCGGTATGTAAATAATTAAATATGTTATGTCATGATGAATGTAGGGTTATGTGACTTGACTGAGGGAGTGAATTGTTTTGGTTGCTTGGAATAGAAAGAAGAAATTCGAATTTGTGAAGAATTGAGGTAAGTAGATTTTGAAATAAATTTTGATGATATTTTGAATGGTTAGGGATAATGATTATCCCATTGTTTGATTTTTGGCATGGTTGTTTTGCATGTTTATGTATGATGTTTCATATGATTTTTGTGGAAAGAGTGGTTTGGAAAAATCTTGTATTTTGTGGTAAAGTTTGAGATTTAAAAGTTATTTTCTTTGCACTTGTATTTTGGTGATGAGAGGAATATGGTAACTTATATTGTTATGAATATGTGATATGATATGATGGCATGGTATGATATGGTTACATGGGAGTTGTGTACCCCATGTTATGATAAGTGTAGAGACCCATAGTATGGCTTAACCCAAGAGGGGAGGGTAAATTAGGTATATAAAAATTCATTGCTTAACCCCTATTGAACCATTTTCCTCTTTTCGTGCTTGTATGTGGTGTGATGTAAGATGAATGATAAAACAATAAAGAGCTTAAAGGATAAAACAAATCAACACACAAACTACACAATTTTTATAGTGGTTTGGGAACCCCGTCCCTACTCCACTCTTCCAAGAGCACACACTCATTGTGCCTTGGGTTCTACTATATCCCATATAATGGAAATACAAAAGTGCTCCCAACACTATTGTAGATTCTAGCTTTAGGGGGCATAAATAGTGTTCCCAACACTCTTCTGGATTCCAACTCAAGGGGGTATAAACATAATGCTCCCAACACACTTCTAGTTTTCACGAGCTCACCAGGAAACTCACTGGTTTCGAAGATCACCAGCAAACTGGATGGTTTTTCAAATCTCACCAACAACTCATAACAATGTGGTTTTCCAAAGCTTACCAAAAACTCACTATTTTTTTAGTTTAACCAAAAACTAACTAATACACATTTAGATATAGGAAAAGATGAGATCTTTTATAGCTCTACTAATACAAAAAGATCTTCCCAAAATGTAAATTCAATGGCCATAAAGATATGTAGATTGAAACTCATAAAAGATAGATGTCAATTTACGCTCTTGGCCATGGGTGGAAGGATTTGCATAAGGTTAAGGTCATTTGAAAATTTTTCCTTCATCATTTTTGAATTGTCCCACCTCTTCTCCTTAAATAGCTTCTTCATTATTTTGACCATTGGAGAAGATGGGTTCCATTGAATGTGGAAACAAGAACAACAATGAATGAAGAAGACCTTTGAGGTTTTTGCTGTTGGATTACATGCCTGCTAATTTTTCTTGAGTTGTTGCATCGCCATTCTTTTACAGAGAGGAAGATAAGTTGTTGTTAAAATGTCTTTTCTTATTTTGACTTAACATAACTAGAAAACTTGCAACGCTGCTTATTGTTGGAAATGGTGAGTGAAATGAGTCTACACAATGAAAGCATGGATACAGATGCCATTTAGATGCAAGTCACACAAATCAATTTTCTTCTGACAAGTCACGACTATTACTATAAATGCTGGTTTTGATGATGAACCAAACTTGATTAAAGATTAAGTATAAATGGTTATTGCTAATATTTTAGTATGTAGAATCAAGTTGCAAGTGTTATAAAAAATGAAAACAGAAAATATATTTCAAGGAGTCAAGGCTTGGGCGAGTAAACAAGTAGAGTGCATACAATAGACTTCCTCTATCACAAGCAAGCCACAGTTGAGGCAATGATTGTCTATTATAAATAAACAAAGCAAAGAAGCAAAGGTCATATGGCAGAGCAAAAACTCGCAAGCTAATGATCTTTTGCTGTGAATAGACAACGCAGAGAAATAAAGGTCATATGGCAGAGCAAAAATGTAACAGCCTGCCCAAGGGCCTATGCATTTTAACTATCTTTTACCGCAAAGAAGGGTTCTATCGAAAATTTGACAGTCTCCCTTGAAAGATAAGGGTCTCTGCACCTATAAGACATTCTATATTTCATTCTCATATCACATCACTATTACAATTAACACAACAAACACCCACACTGCCCAGAATCATAAGGAAAGCCGCATTATAAAGGCAAGGCACAACTAGACCTATAAGAAAAATATATAAGTATAATCTATGACATACTAATATAACTATATCAAAAATACCCAATACACCTTAAGAATTAAAACCTTTCTAATTACAAATTTATATACATTAGATGACATATACACATATGAGTTCCAAACTCTAATTCATTCATACATCATAGAGGTTGTCTCCTACTCTTAGTCATGAGTGACAACCCCTAGTTGGGCTCCATCGTTTGTCCTATTAACTGAAAATGTCGATAAAATGGTGTGAGTTCAGGCAAACTCAGTAAGTAGGCAAAGCGAAAAACTATAAGGAAATAGTCAAAGGAAAGAGCATGCTCAAATACATATACTCAATCCAAGCAAAGTATAAATCCATGGTATGCTAAATGTCATGACAATGCAACATGTACCCATACCCACAATACACATGTCTTCGTTTCTAGAACCTAACTCACCTAGAACAAGCATACTCTCCAAATACAACATTACCATTGAGTCATACTCATAACCAAGACTCATGTACAACGACATCATTATGATGTCCTATATGCCACATAGGCTCTATATGCTACACAGGCAACCAATCAGCCACACAGACTATACATGCTACATAGGCAATAAACAAGCCATAGGCTATATACTAAGCCACACAGTATATATCATATATCTACTCATGTAACTCAATAGCATACATGCCAATACTATGCTCAACTCATGTCAAATGGCTAAAAATCGAATCACAACATAATACAATAAAAGCTCAAATCATGATATATGCATGCGATCAAATCCAAATATAAAATGGTTCTGTAACTTCAATTATCCAGCATTCAAGCCAAATATTGATAAAATTTGGTGCCCATATACCGGTACAGAATATCATGTCCAATCATGCATGAATTCAGAAAAAACCTACTTACCTCAATTCTTCACAAATTCGAATTTCTTCCTTCTATGCCAACCAACCAAAATAATCAACTCTTTCAATTAAGTCTCAATCCTACATTCATCATAACATATTAAATTCTTTACATGCTACAATTATGCAAATTAATATGCCATTCATTATCACCACCTTAACTGAGTTCAATTTTAGGGTTTTTCATTCTCATTCACCAATTCAATGTTTTTACACTTTATACAGCATCTTTAAGGTAATAATCATTTGAATTATCATGTTTCTCAATTTATAATTTGGTAATTTTATTATTTGCAAAACAGCCCTTAACTTTTTCATAATTGCCTTCACATTGATAAATTCTCATACATGATTCATCCTAATCAAGTTTCCATACGATTTTGCTTCATTGTTGACATTCAATAATCATTAATAACATGTTTCATATGATCTCCATAAAGTAAATAACCCATAACTTCATGATTTTCAATTTAATCTTTCATGCGGATATAAATCTAAATTAATCTTATCATATACAACACATATATCACTGTTAAATTTATGGATTTCATTTACCACATCTTCAACTAAGTAAACAACCCTAGTTTTCACATATTTCATGAAAATAATTAGGGTTTTCATTATTGTATTAGTCCCCTTTAATTTTACATGAAAATCACACCCAAAATAACTTAATTCATACCCTTTTCTAGGGTCCAATATTACCTACGAATTTCACAACTAAATTGCATAATTTTCTAATCAAATTCTCCCACATCATATAGCCTTTATTAATCATGATTTATAACATCAAAATAAATTAAAACAATGGAATTAAACTCACCTTTTTGACTTGGGAAAATCAACAATATTGCTGTCCACTTCCAACCAGTTTTGTCCACTTGATTTTGATGAATTCTTGATGAAAATCTTGCTACAACCTTGCTACCTTTAAGGATTGATTGTAAGAAATTTTTATTGTAGAATTTAGGGAATGAATTCATGTTGAGATGGAGGAAGGAAGCAAGCTATTTGCATTTAGAAGGAGGAGAGAAGGAGGCTATTGGCGCGAGTTTTGTGGGAGAGCAATTAGGGTTATCATCTAATACAACTTGAGTTAGTTGCAACCCAATTGAGAAACTCCACTTGCATCCCAATTGAGCCTCTTACCAATATTCCCAACTTAGAAGTCCCCACTAAATATAGATTTCATAATTATACCAATTGGCCCAATTTAGTGATAAAGATTTCATATTATATAAATGCACTTTTCATCATATAAACAAACTTATTTCACCAAAAATTAATACCCTAGATGAATACTCATGTGATAAAAATATTTAATGGTTTAGATCTTCCAAAAACCTCTCATATCATCTACAAATAATTATTCTTTTTGGGACATCCAATTATCGATTTTTACCATGGCACACTATTCACACACTATTCACCAAACTATTATGAATTTTCTCAACTAATTCATTTTCTTATTTTCTTCCACACACTGATATGTTTACCCTATTTCCTCAATCTAAGTTATGGAATGAGTCTTAAATCACGAGATGATCAATTTAAGCCCAATATTGAATAGCAAAATATATCAACTGCATAACTTTAAATCTTAACCATTAAACACCTTATGTTTCAACACATACTGATTTTACATTCATTCTTTCCAAAATTTAAATACAATATTCATAAAAATGATAGTAATAAGATCAACAGGTCAAACTTACTAACAAAACTTTTATTTTAATCAAATCTCCCCATTTAATTTGCTCAAGTTTCAAATTCACATCCAAACTCCGTCTTATATTAATATTAAAATTTTGGGCAGCCATCTTCTTAATTTCCAGCTCTAATCACATCCCACTATCACATAATTTTTTTGCAACTAAATAATCACATTCAATAGCTATATAAGTACTTTTAATCACACCTAAAGTAAGCAGCAATTTGATCATCAATTAACATTCAAGATTTCCATAAAAATCCAATTTTAACTAAATACACATGTCATTGTAACAAATGTCACTTGTCTCAAATATTTGGAACATATAGGGGCTGACTTGTCAAAACTATAAAACACAAAAGTTTTAGCCTTTATTGTGAATTTTCCAATGAATCAAAAATCACTAAATTCTGATTTCTCATGAAAACGTTATAGCCAAAACACTACAACCATCTCCAATTCAAGAGGTGTCACTTCGTGGGATCCATGACTCAAAATATAAGCTAAATTAGGAAATGCAGTCAACATGAAAGTTGTACTCCTTGAAATTATCTGAACAATTCAAAAAAATCACCCAATTCTGAGTTCTTAGGAAGAAATTATGGTCAAAATACTAAAACTTCTCTAGAAGAATAAATCATATTAAATTTTTGAATTTAAAGCACCATGTTTAAACATCATGCTAATCACCCTTGATCGTGCTAAAATAAATATTAATTTGATACCAATCAATGCACAAAAATTTAACAAATATAACTTATGTTTCATGTAATAATTTGGTAGCAACTTGATTTATTTTGTCCACATTAATTGAGTATCAATTTGACATGATTTCCTAACAATTCTCATGATAGAAAAATAGTATTATCATTTCACAATAAAATTATTCATTACCTCAAATCCTAAGATATTACAAAAATGTTCATCTGGCGGAGTAATGGCATTTGTCTATTCAACTAAGCTCATCTATTATCTACAACAGAGAACATAACAGACAAAGCCATGAAGAAATTTGTTTATGCCTCAATGCTTAGTCTATTGCTTTTAACAGACAACCCATCAGATGAAGTAATAAAGAAAATCTATTTGTGCTCCAAAAATCTATCTACCACTTACAATAGAGAGCTCAACAGATAAAGTGTGGAAGAAACAAGTCATCCATGCTTCTACAGTTCAACAGACAAACCAAAAGATAAAGCATTGGAAATGATGATTCGTCAGCTACTTACGAAAGACAAACTAGAAGACAAAGGAAATTTTTTTATGAACAACTAGATAGATAATTTGTTTGTCATAAGTAAAAGATGAGCAATGGTCAAGCCAAATCGTTGGTCTCCGTTCAACATTAATATCGCCCTTTCCATATTAATGAAAGAGTCAGTCATTGTAGTAATACCTCGACCAAAGCTTATTAAGAAACTGAAAATCATCTTCTCTGAGTTCAACATTATAGGCATTTCAATAGATGAGGATTAAGTAGAATTCAGAGAATTCAAATATGATAATTAGAATGGTCTTTTGTCATTAATGGAGCTCACTTACCACTAACAACTGAAATTCAAAGCAGCTATAAATGAAGCATCGTTGGAGCAGGAGGAAGTAACCAAGTACAAGAAAATCATTTAGAAATCCTTTTGAGAGCATTTTACTGACTTGAGTTAAACCTTTTGCTATTCTTCAAGAGTTAAGAGCTTTGCATTCAAACATTCCTCAACTTTCTTTGAAGGCTCACAACCACCTATTGGGAAGATCATTTACTTATATATTAAATTTTTAGAAACCTTCCCCAGTGCTTATTGAGAAATACTTGTGCTTCAACTTTTGATATTCATTCTTTGTAAATTCCTTGAGCTAGCAGTTGAGACTAGACTCAAGAACAGTTGTGACAGCCTGAGTGTAGACAAGAGCTATTTATTCACACCCCTTATAGCTAGAATCTAGAAGAGTACTAGTGTAACACTTGTGGTATTTGAAATCTACTCATGTGGAAATGGGTAGAGTTTACCTTTTTAATAAATTTCACTATTGGAGCTATATAAAGTTAATGAGATGAAAAGAACTTAAGTAGTGAAATTGAACAAAAGGATGTTTGTGACATATATGAATAAACTTTTGTGATGTTTGAGGTGATTGAAAATTGCTTATGTGGACATGGATAGAGTTTTATTCTTGAATTTCATAAATTTCATAAATTTAAATTATATAACAGTTATAAAAAAAGACATCAAATGGTGAATTAGGGAAAAGCATGTTGATGATCTATATGAATGGCCAATAAGGGACATTATACATATTTTAATGCATGTGGAACATTGGTTTGAGCATTTGATGCAATTTGGAATGAAAATGGCCTATGGAGTTGTTTATATATGAAAATTTGGTTAAAAAGAACAGAATGAGTGATTTTTGATAATTAAACTCAAATGAGATAGTGAATAGTATGAACGAAATTCATTTCATGTATGTGATGTGTTGGAAGTGATTATTTGGAGATTTCAAATGTTTTATGTAAAATGGGGCTATGGTGATCTTTCATAAGTGTAAAAAGTGAATCTGGAAAAAGGGGATCATTGTGACTGAAGTTTGACTTAAATAATGGAGTAATTTGAAAATATTTTCAACATAGAAGTTGTATATCTTGAAATTATCTGTACAATGGAAGAAAAATACCTCAATTATGATGTCATATGAGGAAGTTATGACTAATACACTGAAGCTATTCCAAATGACTAAAAAATAACAAGATGAATGAAATGAGTCAACTTTATAGAATTTTTTGACATGTTTGTGGGCTATTTGGAAAGATTAGTTAACATAATAGTTATAGATCTTAAAGTTAACTTTCCAATGCCTCAAAATTTAGGTCATTTGGACATTCCATGTAAACATTATACTCAAATTACTAGTTGTATATTGAGGCAGTAGGTTAGTGTTGCGACAGGTTTTCTATGTCGCGACACTAGGCAGTCAGTGAAGTCTGTGTCATGATATAAGCTTTCTATGTCATAACACAGGCTTGTTGTTGTGCTGAGCACTGAAAAATGCAATGTTTTAAGTCCTAAATTTGTTTAGTTTCATTATTCTTCATTCTGTTTCTTCTCACATGCCCCAAAATCATGCCCTAGACCCCATTTAGCATGATTCCACCATGATTTAGCTAGGGGATTCCTATTTTAAGAGAGAATCTATTGTTTCTTGATGAATATAATAAAATCCAACTGTTGGATTCATGGATTGGGGAAAAAGATACTATTTGGTGCAAATAGATGGTGCTACCTGGAACTTTGGGCTTGTAAGCATATTTATGGGATGATGTAGTGAATGGATTCCATGGTAAGACACCCTTTCTTGTCTGAATTTGAGATTTTTATAAATTAGGGTTTTATACAATTTTCTAAAAAGTATTTTTTAGAAGAAAATGATATGAGTAATAATGGGAAAAATGAGTATTGAGTTAATTATCATAAGTTGGGAGTGAATTGGGTTTGAAAATCATGATTTTTGGCTTGTTAGGGTATTGTGTATAGTGACTTTTGGGAAATTTTATGAATTATGTCAAATTAACATGAGGAAATTGATTAATATCAGAATTTTGATACTTTGGGATTTATATATAGTGATTTGAAATTATAGAAATGAATACTGAACTATGACTTAGTTTGGGATAATTGGAGAAATTTGTGTATGGAATATGTAAGCCATAAATTAGTTGGATTAAAGACTTTATTGGATTGTTTTAAAGACTTTATTTAGGATTTGTTCTGTATTGATTTGATGTGAATTAGGCAAAGTTGCCTTTGTAAATGAATGGCCTATTTGTGTGTATTGGGCAAATTGGATATGGTTGTTAAGTTGTGGAGCTTGTGACATCATGGAGACGATTCATCAATGAAGTATGTAGACTGTATTTCTATATTTATTTGATTGAATAGAGATAATCATTATCTCCTAAGTTATGTTGTGTGATATGTGGATTTATGAATGGAATGAAGGGATAGTGATTATTCCCTATTTTGTGCAAGAATTTGTAAGAATGAATAGGGATGTTGAATATCGCATCAAAACGAAATATAATGTATGCTTAATTGGAAGGGATAGATTATTCCTTACCTTATTTGATGCTTCATTATGTTAAGGATTGTGAATATCCTGAATTTGAATATGTGAATTAGAAATTTGAAATTCCAAAATGTATGGTTTGGATGAGATATGTTTATATATTCATTTTGTTATGGATTGGATTTTATATATGTGGAATGCAAATAGGGATACCTGATAGGTCCCTATTATTGATTATTGTTTTGTTACATCCCGCCCTCCTCCGGCTATTACTCCATTTTACACCATAAATCCACATGATCATACCATAATTTTTCCACATCCAGGGTGGGTTGCTTTGATATTTTTTTTAGTTGACCTAATTTTTATAGAAAATTGGACAGAGTCTCCCTTGAAAATAGGGTTGTCCACCTAGGTACAAACATTCATCATATATTATGATATATTTTTTATTATAATTCATAAAATTAAGAAATTATACACTCCAATATTTCTTCAGTCATCCACACAACATCCTTATAATTCCACAGGATCACTCATGCCAGAAAATTCTACATATATCACATAAATCCCATATCTTATTTATATATACAAATACATAAATAATTTTCATTAATATAATAAAGAATAATAATCAGATTTTTCAACCTAATGCTCTCATTGCATTTTACATAATTTAATTTTTGCACTACCATTATCCACCTATGCCATCCTAGGAGGCACACCAAATCCAGAACAGTAGTACCCTTTTACTTTACAGTGCGTCGGGTCCATTCCAGCTAGAAGCCTACTAGGCCCACATAGCCATAATGCTATATATAGTGGCACCCTACCCTCACAAGTCTTACAATAGTACTATTTCATCACTAAATCCGCCTACATCAATTACTCAAGTCAAATCAAAGAACACAGGCTATCCAGGCCGATAACAGCCCCTGGCCATGCCGGCTGCCCAGACAACCGCCTCTTGGCTAACCAGGTCATTACTCACCACATGGTGGATACATGTTGGCATCATGGCCATTATAAAATGAATATATGAGCCACACAAGGCTCCGTGCCAACCAGGCACCAAAAATAAAAAATACCGACACTCTCGGGGTTAAAACATATATACAAAAAATTCTAAAGTAAAGTTCTATATTTTATAATTTATCCATCTAAATTTGATCTTAAAATTTTTTTTAAGTTCCATATAGTATGAAAATTTTACGACCAAAATATCAGATACAAATAATTTAAATTGAGCAAATAAAAAATAAGATACAAAAATATAAAATAAAACTTATATACAAAAATGTACTATTCATTTTCATTTGTAAATTTTTCCATAGATGAAAATTAACATAACATGATTTTTGTAAAACTTTTAGGTCAAAATGAGTTCATTTGAGGGAACAAAAAATAAAATACAAAAATCAACAAAAATTGGTAAAATCGGCAGTGGGTGAATTTTTAGGTATTTACTTCCCTGATTTTTTTGGACCTATTAATGTTTAAATTTTTCCAACAAAATTTTCATATTTCTATTAAACATATATAAAATATCAAAATATTTTTATTTTTACAAAATCACATCATTTTATTATGTTTTAATCAAAGTCAAAAGGGGTACTTGATAAGCCTTAATTTCAATATCCTGTTCACATGTTTAATGAAAATTTCCATGTGTTTTTACTAATTTATTAATGCAAAAACGCACATGCTGATTAATGAAATTAATCATGGTTACATGAGGCATTAAAAATTTTTTGAATTAATATACAACATGTATAAAATTATTAAATAAAAGTGCCCAAAATTAGCCCAAACTGAACTCAAATAAAACACCTTCTTACCTTGTTAATTTGGTTGATTTGCAATGCCCCTGAACTTTAGGATACACCTTTTAATGATCCCTTAATCACTCTCCAAAATCACAACCTAGTTAATGGAAAATTTGTATTAAATTCCATCAATTAACACACTTAATGCATAAGCTAGCTGTCCACTTGATTTGCATTCAATGTACTAATTGTTTGGGTCCGTTAGCTACCATAATAGGAGGATAATTAAGCCATGATTATCCCCCTATCACTTGGCTTAATTACGTTACTTAATTTCTAAGTTTTCCAGCCCTAAAATCCCATGGACAACAACTATATACAAGATCAATTTTCATCTTTCAATAACCTATTTTAATGCTGCTAATCCTTCCTCCCTAATTGAATTTAATCAAGTATTAATCATGCCTTAGATACCTTAATTCCATCCCCTAATCTTCACTTAAAAATTCCAGCATCCCTAGTGGTTTAGGGTTTGATTTTTCATAAATAATTCAACATAATTTGCATGTACTTCTTCCATAACATCATCAACAACTTAATGGGATTAAATCCATACCTTAATCCTTGAATTTCCTTGATGGGTCCCATTGATTAGCAACAAGATTCCAGATTTAGTTGGTTGCCACCCTTCTAATCCAAGAAAATTTGGATGCCATGGCCCACTAATCACATTTGCTACCCTTTGCTAGCAATTTCTTCTACTAAACAAAGCTAAAATTGAAGATGGGAGGATAGGGAGAGGAGCTCATGTTGAAAGGGGCATGAAAAAGCTCTCTCTCACGTTGAGAATATGAGATAGGGATTGCAAAACTGATTTTTATAATGCTTTAGTTATGGTAGTCTACACTCCATTGAAAATGATACTCATGCACCACACTTGACTTTCTAAAATTCCATTTATTCATGATCTTTAATACATGTAGGCTACTCATTTGGTGAATCATGTATCCAAATAAATTTTTCATCCATAATATATATTATTATCATAATTTTTATTTATTTTTCTCAATTTAATTGAATTTAACCAAAATTTTCCAAAAATTACCGACAACTCAGTATTCCAGCTTCCACATGCAATTTTTTTTCACTTGTTAATCATTGATTAATGTATGTCTTCATCATACTCACATTAATATGGATATTTTATCAACTTTTATAATTTTATTTCAATAAAACAAATCTATCTTTTTCAGTATTTACATGTTTGGCATTCCAATGATTTAAATTTATTTTATTTTTTACTTAAATAATTTATTTAATATACTTTAATGTACCCCAAACCTCATCCTCATGTTTATATTAATAATCCACTC
>JAYJMB010081494.1:8769-20631 GCA_036873735.1 Pouteria campechiana
ATTCATGAATGATGGAAGTGGTTGGCCACTCAGCTGCAAACCTGCAACCCAAATTCAGCCAGCCAACACCAGTGTGTGAACACTACAAATGCATTAAAACCTAGACAAGTTTGGAAGTCAAAAGGATTGAAACTCTCCCTCCCTCCCTCTCTGAATGCTGAAGAATTGAACATAGTAAAAAGTATTCATGAATGATGGAATGGAACACAGCAAAAAATATTCATCAATGATGGACATGGTTGGCCACTCAACTGCAAGCCTGCAACCCAAAATTTCAGCCAGCCATGGTATCACCAGTGCATGAACACTACAAATGCATTAAAACCTAGACAAATTTGGAAGTCAAAAGGATTGAAACTCTCCCTTCCTCCCTCCCTCTCTGAATGCTGAAGAATGGAACACAGTAAAAAATATTCATGAATGATGGAAGTGGTTGGCCACTCAGCTGCAAACCTGCAACCCAAATTCAGCCAGCCAACACCAGTGTGTCAACACTACAAATGCATTAAAACCTAGACAAGTTTGGAAGTCACCTTCCTCCCTCCCTCCCTCCCTGAATGCTGAAGAATGGAACAAAGCAAAAAATATTCATGAATGATGGAATGGAACACAGCGAAAAATATTCATGAATGATGGAAGTGGTTGGCCACTCAGCTGCAAGCCTGCAACCCAAAATTTCAGCCAGCCATGGTAACACCAGTGCATGAACACTACAAATGCATTAAAACCTAGACAAGTTTGGAAGTCAAAAGGATTGATAATCTCCCTCCCTCCCTAATCCCCCACCCTGGGTCTCTCTCTCTATACCATTCAAGAGTTGGAGAGAGTTCCCAGTTCAAATCAAAACAATCATAACACTCATGTTCACACCCATTCAATTGTGAAACAGTACACCTGTTGGGCAAGACTTGCATAGAATTTCAGCCAACGCATCATTCCAACTGGAAGGAATAAAGACATGGCCAGGTACGCTTATCCAAACCTAAGCTTTATTTGTTTCTATCCATATTTGTATGCATCTATGGCACTAGCCAATGTTGCGATAGTAAACATCCAACCAAAAGAAAAGCCAAACAGATTTGGAAGAAAATCTTACCATTATTACTGTGGGGTTCTTCCGAAGCTAATTTAATCATTGAGTAAAATATTGCTGAAGCACAATCTGCAAATTGCATATTGTATGATAATCTGAGATCATTGCAAGAGATTAGTCAGCAAGAGGTGCAACTGGGAATTACAGACCAAATATGGTACTTCAACAAACATCAGCTCTAGAAAAGAGATCAACCCCAACCCAATCATCCAATCTTGGGAAAAGTTGTTCCAATGATTCAGAACTCACATCACAGGGTTCTGACAATGATACCATTCAGATCAACAGAAACACTGACTGAATCACATCAAATGCCAGATCACCTTACATGCAGAGTTTATAAGAAAATAGTTCATACAAAGTCTTGTTATTAAATATTCAGTCTGAATTTGGCTAAAAAGCAATCTCCTAGATTCCAATGTAATTTATTTTTCTTCATAAAACAAGCAATAAAGCAACCTAGGATGCTAAAATGTTATTTAAGCATTCCTTGCATTTTTCACTTGACTTTTTAATAGTACTTTTTTGGGACAATTTATGCATATGTCAACTGTAGTCTCCCCCATACATGAGAGGACCCCCCATAATTCATCTTTGCAGTCCACCATGTGAGATGCATGACTGACATTCTGAATAGGTGGATTTCCTTAGTGGGAGCCATTTCCAAAAAAATTATCCATGAATGCGAAGGTGAGAACGTGCAACTACAAGAATCCTTCATCCAACTATTTCCTTTCTCCCACTTGATTGTCTCACTTAACTTTTTCTCCCCTTTGCAACAATTCCAATTTATACCAAACCACTTAAGAAATTCTACCAAAAGAACTATCAGATACAGTCAGATTGGTCTATCTCCATCTAACAAAAGCAAAGTAAACTTCATGATTTAGTCAGTCAAACCCAAGAGCAAGTCAATGCCTAGCCCTTTGCCATACGTGTGCCCAAAAGATGTTGTCTGTATATATATATATACACACACACACACACATAGCTAAATAGCTTCTATAAATAAAAATAGAAGTGAAAGTGCTATACCGGAGTGAATTGATTTCTAAGGTGACATTACTTAGGTCAACAGCCTCATTAACAGCCCTTAGAATAGTTGCTTCCACCTGAAAACATACGGAACTTGGTTTCTCATTGAGAAAGAAAAGATATGATATACATACATACGCACACGCACGCACACGCACACAGATGAAGTTAGCAATGTCAAAGCTCTGCAAGCAATCTCACAATTATAAAAGCCAATAACAGATATATATATATATACACACACTCAACCCAAAATAATAACTTAAATACCTCTTTCTCAAAATAATAGTAATCACCCTTGGAAATTTCACTGACATCCCCATCGGAAGCAGAAGCAGCACTCTCAGCATCAGGCAACAATTCTCCAGAAGGTGGAAGATGGCTGCCATCTTGTTTTGTTAAATCAGTATCATCATCTAAGGTAAGATTTAACTCTGTAAGTTTATCCAAAGGAATGGGTGCAATCGAATGCCTCCATTCATCTTCATGGCCTCCTTCACAAGCTGACCATATGTAACCAGCTCCTGAAACCCCAACCTGCAGTTAAAATTCAACACTATAACATCAAAAATTAAAAGGAACTCTACTCACCTAAGGCCTATGTGTTTAAAAAGAAAATATCTATTATGAATGTCAGGAGATTTATTGAAACCATTGAACTTAGAATATGGTAAAGTGGGTCCTGAATAGCGAACTATGCCTGTCATGGGAATTGAAACTCCATTTGCCATATTCCTATCTATTATTTTGGAGATCTATAATTCTTCCATTTTACTAATGGAATTTCCGTGAATAAGGCAGGCCCATAAGAACAATGACATCCTAGTTTTTAATAAAAAATTATTTAGGATTCTTATAGTTTGACCTTGGAATTCTGTAATTTTGCTATTTCCAAAAACGAGCATGTGACTTGTGATGATTGATCCTATTTATAGTACAGAGAATTGCTCCATCATCTCAATAGAGATGGCTATATGTTGGATATTCACTCTAGTATACAGAGCATAGAATATATGGAATAGACCAAAAATATTTGAGCAAATATTCATAACCCTATTATTTGAACCTCACAACAGGACTCATAAAAAATTTCAAAGGTATTTCATAGATTAATTGGTTTTCCTTTTCTTTCTTTTCCTTAAGAATTCTTCTTATTTTGACCAAAGGACAATTTCTATGGATTTTTAGTCATTTATTCCATCCATTCATTAAATAAGTGATGGCCAAATGGTTCCTACTCAGAGAACCTTTTGGTGTAGCTTGGAGTCATTATTGAATAATTGTGGTTCAAAATTAATAAATAAATAAAAGAAAAGAAAAACAAATCCTTCAAAAGAGAAAAAATTGAAAAGAAAAACAATAGCCCACTTACTATTATGATGATGATGAAAAGGATAACAGTCAAACACAGGATGCACGTTGTGACATACATAGAATCTAGTTAATATTGATTGTTGCAGCAAGAAAATAAAAAACACTAGTAAGTTTTAGCAATTATATATACTTTTACTAGATAACAAATGTTGAACATTAATGCCAAATAAAGAAAATCTAGTAAAGAAGCAAGAACTAATTCATCTATCATGAACTAAAAGCCTGCAATATTTCACATATGCTGAAAAGGAACTACTCTTGTGACATGAAATTGGATTCAAATCTCTGAAACAAGATGCGAAATAATTAGAAGAGCATAGGGTGCAAAACTTATTTGGTAGTTGCATAGACCAGCTATTTCTCTCATGTTATGAGTACCACTGCTCAATTGAAAGGCCTTTGATTGGAAGCAGCAGGTACTGTTACCCCATTATGGGACAAAAAACAGCCCATGACAACTTTAATGGTTCTGTAACAGCACCCAAACAGCCAGAACAATCCTCTGATGGCCATGTAACAGACAGGACTCTGCTTTTCTTAGTTATTAAGAGTTGAATTTTACTGGAAATTATGCAGGCTGTGATGGCTCTAATGGTGGATGGTAATGGCAGAGGACAGAAGGTTGTAATGGTAATGGTAACAATTGAGGCCATTACACCCCATTATTGTTTTCTAATACCTTACGGAGATTGCAAAAAAAGTAGCAAATAAACTCTTCAACGTACCTCAGATGTGCCACGGCATTGGGAGTAAGGTGAGTTGGACTCTCCATTAGCAATATCCAAAACATCAGTACTTGCTGCAAATTGAACAAGTTAATCAGATCCTGATCAAAATACATTATAAACTTAAGCCAGCCCAATAATAAAACATGAACCAAAAGATACAGATTGCATTAGTAAAAGAGGTGACAATAGCACACAAGCATGGCAGTTTATCATGTATCTTGGTATGTGGGGTGAACAAGCATGCACTTCCTCATGGGTTTTTACCTTCTTTTTTCCAAAAGTATGTACAAAAGAGCAAAGTCAAACAAAAAAGGTACATGCATCCAAGAGTTATAACAAATAATAGAGGCCTTGGCGCACTAACACAACCTATAATATTTCATTGCATTGAATTAGGTTTCCCAGTTAGAAAGAATCCAGGATAAGCTGTAACTTATTTAAGTGGGAGACTTTTATACTTGAAGCATGCTAGAAGATGAAGCCAGAAACTGAGAATCCAGGATAAGCTGTCAATTATTTAAGTGGGAGACTTTTATACTTGAAGCATGCAAGAAGATGAAGCCAGAAGCTATGCTGCAATACCATCTAACTCTTCCATTAGCATTCTGCTGATATCCCAAACCATATAGCCTCACTAACAGTCCATACTTCTAAATGTACAAAATGGTAGCATTCATTACAAGCATATCTGAAATTTTACATTTGGTAATGGTTCACCATAAAGCAGTAAATGACTCAAGGTGCACATGGTAGAAATCAATGTTGGCTTTATTGGTAATAAGATATATTTTGGTCCCAAAAACCAGATATTATTGCTTTTATCAAAGATAATATCATTTTTATTGGGAAGTTTACCAAAAAAATAAAAAATTAATGACCAATAGCATGACTTCAATATGTGAAAATTAAGTATATAATGATAAAAACATATATAAACAACCAATAGGATGACTTCAATATGTGAAAATTAAGTATATATTGATAAAAACATATATAAACAACATACACTAAATCCATAAGTTTTAATGCTTTAGAAAGGTTGTCACAGTTGTTTGAACAGAAATAAAGGAAGAAATGGTCAAAATGACTTCAAGCAATAATTTGTAAAAAAAATATAATAACAATAATATCTCCAATATTATTGATGAATTGGAGATAATATCAATAAAATTAAATTATTAATCAATTAGAGATAATAATATCTCTGATATTATCAATAAAAGTAGCAATACAAGAAAATATCAGTTTCCTATACGATAATTTATTGGCAAACTCCCAAAAAGATATCATCAGAGATAATATCGATAAAACAAACACAGGTAAAACTAGGATAGTATTCCAAATTCCTCACCACTTGAAATGTTACCAGCACACAATAAACTTATCTCATCTTGCCGCTTTGTAATATGAATTTGCACAGGCCCTGATCACCATCTTAAGTATGCTTTCTAGACCTCCCTTTTAGGACTTCTATACAACCCTCTCTCATAATTCTGTCATGGTCTTGTTACAATGAAAGTGAAATGGTAAATGGCATAGGCAACACAAATGGCCCAGGAAGGTACTTAAACATCCACAGAATCAAAATCATGAAGGAAATAGAAATGAGTTTCAATGCATTAGTGAAGAAGAAATTTCTCAACAATAACATTCCATGCAACTCCAAAATGGAAGAATAACCACAATAGATCCAAATGCAGAGAACAAGACTTACACTGAATTTCTACTGCCCCTGAGCTACTGTCTGCATATTCAAGTTCCTCATCGCTATCTTGCTTTGTGGGTTGAGAAAGCAAAGAAACCTTAGAATAGGCAGGAACAATAAATTTTGGACCAATTACAACCTGGGAAGGCGGGAGATGTTAGGCGGTAGTTTATGGCATAGAAGTGTCATAAGCAAGATCTGTTCAATAAATTTCAGTCGGAAATACTGCAGATGAGTGGAAGTTTAAGTGAAACAATGGAAAGGTTAAGATGAAATGAAATGTCTGTGCACCCATCGCTGAATTTGCCAAGTGGCACAGAGTGACCAGAAGCGGACATAATAGTGAATAGGTGACAGTAAACAAGACAACTAAATTTGCCAAATGGCACAGAAAATAACCAGAAATGGACATAATAGTGAACAGGTGACAGTAAACAAGACGAATAACTCACAACACAACAAGTGCAAATGATACATCCATATGCTCGGAGAGGAAGGAACAGAAAGTGAGAGTCATCCCATGTTCTCCTTCGCCTATCCCTTGACATAAGATAAACACTGATTCCATGTTCGTGGTCCTCCCACTGTGAACATGAGAAGGAAACAAATGGTCCCATGCTGATTTTAAACAGTCTGAGTCCAACTAGGATCTTTGTCTGAATTCTTTTTTGCATAACATTTTTCTTAAAAATTGTCCAACTTTAAGATTAATAATTAGGAAATGATATGGTCTGATACGGGTCCGCCTTCAACCTAATGAAGTCAGGTTTGAATCAGGTCAAGTAATAAACATGAACAAAATTTAATTATTCTAGCCCTTGAATGAGGCATGCCATAAATGCACATGGAAGAACATTTAATGATGGGAAATGCAATAGGAGCAATCAGGCAGATGCATATGATATAGAGTTTTTTTACTTTTGCATCCACTCATTTAAGATTTTAAGTATTTAATTGCTTAATTCGAGATTTGATATAGGTGTCAAGCAATCAAAATATCGATCAACTTGATGAATGTTTTAAATCATTATTTTTATTATTTTACTTAAAGAGTTTTTATTTATGCACATTTGTATTAGGGTTTTCTTCTTCATAGCTATTTTCTACAAATAGGGAAGCATATGTTAATTTTGAGACACTTTTGATAACTGATTATTGAAAATCAAGTTTCTGGTATCTCTTCTCTCCCTGATTCTTCTCGCTTCATCCTCTAAATTCTTCTCTTCTTCCCCTTGAGAAGATTCTTGCTTTTTTTCTAAAATTTTCCATTCTCCTAGTAAAATCTTTTCTGAAATTCTTCCCTTTTTTATTCTAATACCTAATTTCTTCCCTTCTTGTCCCTATTAAGAAGGTCTACCTCTTTCTTCCAAAGTCTTCCCCCCTTTTCATTCTACGAAAAAGTATCCTTGTTCTGTATCAATTTGGTATAAGGCATCTTGTTCTATATCATTTAAACCACCTACATATCAAAGCATCAAACATGTATCATTTAATCTGTTCATTTATGGACCTAGCCAAACCTGGCCCATTGAAAGCCCTATCCACAAGCACTTCATAAAAAGACTCCCTTGTCATGCATTGTCACTGGGTTCTGATGAGCTAGTGAACTTTCCCATCCAAACAAATCTAGAAAGAAATAAACAATCAAAAGCTTTGTATTTTCAATGCCAATTACTCATGTTCCTTCCCGCAATAACAACCATGTTATTTGCATTCTAGAGGCATAGTATAAATGACGCACTGATTTTAATGTGGTATCAAATTTAAATGATGGGACTGCAAGAGGCAGTCCAAAAGTTAGCACAACCTCCATTTCTCACAAGGCATCCATCCCATCCAAGAGTCTTGCCCCATAATGAGGATTACCTTTAGTAAGAATTAGCTATAAACATTCATCAGTAGGTCATGCCAAAGAAAAAATGCATACCTCCTTTGTCACCGTCATTGTCATCACCAACCCGACCTTTTCTAAATTAAATCAGCTGAGTGAATCTTGTTAAATGATTCCACTACCTCATTTATGGAAGCTTATGCACTAAAGTATACATATAACTGTTGATTTTTATGCATTGTAACCCATATGATAAGCGGTTATCCATCATGTTTGACTATGGTTATCCTGATGATGAATTCATCATCTTGAACCATTGGAGATTGGAAGGTGCACAAAAATGAGTGTTAGAAGTTGGGCACTAGGAATGACTACTGCATACAAGTGTTAGGGATTGGAAGTTATGTCCCCCATTTAAAATTTTTAATAACGCTATATTTAATTTTTTTTTCTGATACTCAACAAAAATTGGCATACTTCAATGATCCATGATAGAAGGATTACCCACAGTCATCAATGATACTGCCAACTTTTCCAGATAGAAGAATAACCTAACCCACAGTCATCAATGAATAAACTACAGTTTTCGGAGTAAGAAAAGAAGCAAGAAATTCACGTACATACAGTTTAGACTTCCATGGAAGTATACATACAAAATAGATATGTATACAACAAATTTCATAAACAGAACAAAGAAGCTTTTGTTTAGTGCAGAAAAGTCCCCAGCAACTATTATACAAACAAAACTATGCCAAGAAAATAAAAAGAACAAGAAATCCAAATAATCAGTAACCAACTATATTACGTCTGAAAGATAACTGTGTTATTGATTTATGCTTTCCAAAAGAAAATAGAAACAGAGTCACAATCAAGGAATGGTTAAGTACCTTAAATGATAATATAGTGCCAGGTTTCAAACATGCCCCAGCCTTTATGACCACATCATCACAAACTATTGCATGACTCAGTTTGCAATCATCTTGAATGACAACATTATTCCAAATGTAGGAACTCTCAATTGATACGTTAGATCCAATGGTGCACCCTCGACCAACAACTGAATTTGTTATGGCAGAATTGTCAGCAACTGTAGTGCCTTCTCCAACCAACGAAAATGAACCAATTTGGGCTGAGCGGGATTGTGTTACATCTGAATAAGAATGCCGGTTGAAGCTCAGCAAGGGACAACACAAAATTTTGAAGACTAGTACAACCGATCACAAGGAATGAATGAAAAAATAGAGTCAAAAATACAATTAGGTATCTGATATGATGAGCAAAGTCGTAGCATTTGTTTTTTTTTTTTTACTTATTAGCACAGCTAACATTGTTTGGAGAAGTATTTGCTACATTTTCAATAGTCATGATGTTTTGCTACATTTTCAATAGTCATGATGTTTTGTCATAGTACCAAAGTAGATTTGCTTGCAGGAGCAGAGGCTTTGCAACTTTTAGCAGATACAAATTGCTTGAAATCAAACAAGGAAGCAATTCAAAACATTAGAAGCAAAATATTATAAGATGAATCATGCCACCATTCCATTCTGAAAAAAAATTCACTTAGGAATTTTGTACAAAACAAATGGAACATAGAAAAGTTGCTCCAATGTCACAATGATTTTACATATTGTAGCACTCACAACCACCAGACCTAGGATCTATATTTTGGCACAGGTGCTTGCTGTGCTCACTTTTTCCCCAAAGAAATGTCTAATCTTAATTAATGTTGTAATTCGTTGTCATATACACCTCATCAAAAGCTCCAAGGTCAATAATCAGAGTTGAATAAATGGTCTTCTCAAGGATGACAGCAACTTTTTAAAATTTAGCAAGTTGTTATTTGCTAGTAAGTTAATTGAAATTCCATAATTAGTATCCTTCAAGGTATAGATCTTATTAATGATAAGAATAAAATGAGTAATGCTCAAAGCAAAGAAAAGGCCAGCAGAATATTTAGAAGCAATAATATCTTGATTGTGGTATTAGGCTCAGATCCTTCATTATAATAACCTACATTTCAAAAGTACCATGACTCGTTGAGTGACTCAGATCAAGTCCACTGAAGTGGACCACACTTAACACAAGCAAAGCAGGTGTGGTTCAAATCTCACGAGTTTACTGTCATGGGCAAGTCAGATATACATCACTTGACTGGACACAAGCCTATGCTTGGTACCCCATCTGCAGTGTTCTTTTGTGGTTGGCCCAGCAAAGTAGTGGAACCTTTTTTCCATTTTTCATCCTAAGCCTACAATACAAGAACAGATCATTCAGATGGATAACATGACCGCAGAGTCCAAATATTTTACCCAATGAGGATTCTGGTAAAACCAGTTCCCTCTCCATCCACAGTACCATCTCCCGCCAACCACCAAAATTCTCTCTCATTAATTTCTCCCTCTACATGCTTTTCCACCAACTGTCACTTAAAACTAGCATTTTTCCACATTAAAGAATTCAGGAAATGCTTCTCTGAGAAAGTCTGCATCACCGCAGAGACACATTCCCAATAAGAGGGAAAAAGGGAAAATCACAGTTGCTAGAGCTTCTGCGATACAAGTAAATAATGCCTTGGATGATTAGCCTGTACAGAATGCAATCATAAACGAGAATCCTAAGTTCTGTTTTGCCCTCACCTGATGCTTTATATGTCCCCTGCCTTTCTAGCTTAATCAAGGAGCAATTCCTAGAGAACAGAACATCCGGTACAAGAGGGTATGTCCATCTTTGAAGTATATCCTTGCTAATTGTATCATAGCTCCTGAAATTATCTATTCTAGCAGCATAGCTTGAGTTGATTTCAAGGGTGAAAATTTTGTACCCCATGATCTGAAAAGGGAATCAATGAAAAGTAGAGATAAATCAATTTCTTATATTTTATTCCAGGGAACATAAACATTCAAGAGACAGGTTGAAAAGAGAAGACGGTCCTATGTTACAAAACACCCAATTTCTCTGTTAAACTGTACATATCATGTAGCATCACTGAGAAAAGGCAGGAAAGACTAAAAACATTGTTCAAACCTAAACAGCCCAATTAACAACATAATTTTCATAGGATGAGCAAAGGCCTGACTCTAAAGCATAGTTGCCATTGAGTCATTAACACAGTTGCTGTTAAATTTGAATTCACTGTGCCGCATTGCCCAACATCTCAAATATATAGATATTGTCAACCAAAATGGGATCAACCTATTTTACACATCTACAAGATATGAAAAAGACATCATGGATATTTGGAACCTAGTACAGAAGTTATCATGTATGTTTGGACAAAGTACAAACTTCAAGACCACTGAGTTAATGATTACCCAGCATCATGATGATGCTGATTATGACAATGATGATGATGATGATGATGGAGATGGGTAGTTGGTTAAAGATAAAAGCCAATCTAACAATTATAAAATTGTTAGCTCTACTCTCTTGCACCAGTTGAGATTGGAAATGCATGTTAACCAGCAGATATACAAAAAGGGTTAACATCAATATATGACCAATTCACATCAACCAGGCCATACAACAGTTGAGGCACTATATTTACCAAAAGTTGAAGTTCACAATATTTTAACAGAATTACGGATGTTCATTCAAAGGCAGGGATGGGCAAACCTACATCATCAACAAGCAACCCTTTTACAAAATGCCGGCGAAGATGTTGATAATCAAAATTATCTGTGAAGAGACTGAGAACCTCAGGAGAGCAGATATCAATGAAGCAATCCTGCACAACAGAACAAAATTAATAACAAATTCTTCAACAGCATGTGAAAACATTGTACAGTTACAAGAAAGATCCATGAAGATCTATCAAAAACCATAAACTGACTGAACAATAGCAACTGTGAGTTTAGGTCAGGAAGGTAGCAACTAAAGGTTGATATGGAAATTAAAGCAGAAAAATTTCATAGACAAGTTTTTCTCTTAGATTCAATGTATTCACTTGGCAACATGGTGCTTTATCCATTGTCCTGAGAGCAAACAACACCTAGAGGGGAAAAGATGGCTGCATAGCTTGTTAGTAGGCCCTGGGGGGGTCAAAAGTACAAAATAATCAGGGAAAAGGAAAAGAAAATTCCATTGAAAAGGGTATCAA